>JAVJHY012238297.1:0-25285 GCA_035593235.1 Phascolosoma agassizii
AATTGGGAGAAGTTAGAGCGGTATGAAAAGTTGTTTCCGCTACCCAAAGCAAGAATTTGTCACGCGCTGTTTTGATTGCAATAGACACGTGAACGGAGTTGTCTTGAGCCCGGTGCCTAAATAGGGCACGCCGAGTTCTAACAGGGGGCCGGTTAAGTAATTGGCCGGTCTACCTACTCCTAGCACAGGTATCCTTGAAGCGCTGAACCCGCATCCTATACACGCCGGATAGCTGCTTTATTGTTGTGCGTACTTTAGAGATATCCCATTTAAAATCAAGATCATGAACCAATATGTTTGAATACACGCTTGCGCACTGGAGTACATTCTTTATCGCAGCAATATTACTGAACTTATCGCCTGGCCCTGATATCGCGTTTATCTTGGCACAAACCGCAAAAAACGGTCAAGGTTCAGGGTTTGCGGCAATGTTTGGAATTTGGAGCGGCGCATTTTAACATGTTCTGCTTGCTGCGATTGGGTTATCAGCAGTTCTGGCCACGTCCTCTACGGCTTTTGCATTCGTCAAGTTGGTCGGTGCTGGATACCTGATTTTATGTCGCAAATTTATAAAAATTGGTATGATCTTTAGTTTACGAGTTTCCCATGAGTGAGATTTCTTTCAGTGGACGGCACTTCTCAAAATGCATGATACTGCAGAGTGTCCGATGGTACCTGGCTTACGGATTAAGTTATCGTGACATTGAAGAGATGATGCAAGAACGCGGATTCGATGTTGATCACAGTACGATTCATCGTTGGGTGGTTCATTATTCCCCGCAGCTGGAACAGATATTCCGTGCTAAGAAGCGCCAACCGCGTGGTACATGGCGTCTTGATGAGAGTGTGCTGCAGCAAAGCTGCATAGAAGATGAAGGTAGGTCCTTCGGAATCGCCTTGCAGGAGGAGATTTCAAACCACCATAAGCTGCATTGATTAAGAGTCATTGTAGTGAGCGTTATGGAAAAGGTGCATTCAATGTATCAGGTACGAACCAAGAAGACGAACACCCGTGAACCATCATTAACGTGTCGAAAAGACGCTAAATCGGTATCAAAATCGGGGAGTCTCGTTGCCCCGAAACAAGTCTATCGGTCACCTGTTTATTGGATAGGCGGTACCCGGCATAGAGATGGCGTGAGTTTGGTTCAGGCTTTTATGTGGAACTGCAGGAACCTGTCGTTTCGATGTGAAGGGAGAAACTCAAGGAGAGAACCTCCGAGAGTGAGAGTACCGATGCGAAGCACAGGGGCGGAGCAACTGGTAGTAGCAATGCAATATCGTAATGGATATTGGGCGAAGCGGTTGCGTCATTCGGTTGGCATTGACAATCAACCAGTAGTGGGATGAATTGAAGATGTCAACGAAGCCGTTTGATATTTCTAAATCACTGATATGGCAAGCCTATAAAAAGGTCAAGTCAAATGGAGGTTCAGCAGGCGTCGATAATCAATCGTTACAGGATTTTGAGGAAAATGAAGGGCGAAATTTGTATAAAATATGGAACAGAATGTCCTCCGGTAGCTATATGCCACCGCCGGTTAAATCAGTTCCAATACCCAAGAAGTCAGGCGGCACGCGAATACTAGGTATTCCCTGTGTCTCGGATCGGATAGCACAAATGGCAGCAAAATTGATTTTGGATCAAACTCTGGAATCTCTATTTCACTGCGACTCCTACGGGTACAGAGCGAATAAATCTGCACATCAGGCGATAGCCGTCACCAGAAAGCGATGTTGGAAATACGATTGGGTAGTCGAGTTTGATATCCGAGGTTGTTTTGACAATATATCGCATTCACTGCTGGAGAAGGCTCTCGAGAAGCATATCAAATGTCAATGGGTTCTACTGTACATCAGGCGATGGTTAAAAGCGCCGATATGTGATGTAGATGGGCTATTAGTGGCCCGAGATAAAGGTATTCCTCAAGGCGGGGTTATTTCACCTGTTTTGATGAACCTGTTTCTCCATTATGCATTTGATGCATGGATGGGTCGTAGTTTTTCTACGGTACCGTTTTGCCGTTATGCCGATGATGGACTGGTCCACTGTACCAGTCGTAAACAAGCGGAGGTTGTTCTTGCTACTCTTAAGGGGAGATTCGAGCAATGTGGATTGGAGTTACATCCAGATAAGACCCAGATCGTTTACTGCCAAGATGTTAACCGAACGCAGAAATACCCGTGCGTGTCATTCGACTTTCTCGGTTATACAATTCGTCCTCGTTCATCAAGTGACCGATACGGTAGGCGCTTTGTTAACTTTCTCCCGGCTGTTAGCCGGACAGCTTTGAAGGATATGAGGCAGACAATCCGTAGATGGAAAGTTCAACTAAAGAGCGATTTATCTTTAGAAGACATTTCCCGTTGGGTTAGCTCAATTCTTCAGGGATGGCAGAACTACTATGGTAAATTCTATGGGAGCGCCATGCACGCTGTTTGGGGACATTTTGATAGATATCTTGCCAGATGGGTGACAAGGAAATTTAAACAATTTAGAGGCCATTATCGTAAAGCGATGCATCGATTGGGGAAAATTGCGAGGCTAAAGCCTTTTCTTTTTCCTCATTGGAAGCTCGGATATGGGCCTTCGGTTGGATGATGGGAGCTGAGTGACGCGAGAGTGTCACGCTCAGTTCTGCGAGAAGCTGTAGGGGTGGCTCCTACGGCTTACTCACCCCTATGTCAAGGTGAAGGGTAGTTGGAAATATTATTATCGGGCAGTTGATCGCTATGGCGAAACTATTGATTTCTTGCTTACCGCAAAGCGCGATACGAAAGCCGCGTTACGTTATCTTAGGAAAGCCATCGGATCAAACGTCAAACCTAGCCTGATTAATATTGATCAGAGTGGTGCCAACAACGCTGCTATCAAACAGTACAATTTAGAAGAGTCCTCTCGGATCAAAATACGCCAGTGCAAATATCTGAACAATATAGTTGAGCAGGACCATCGATTGATCAAGCGAATTACCAAACCCATGCTCGGATTTAAGAACTTTTGGTGTGCCCAGGCAACCTTAACGGGAATTGAGCTGATCCGGATGATAAGAAAAGGACAATTGCGTTGCCAGGCGAGAATGTCGAAAACGTTCGCCGAGATATTCTATGGGCTGGCGGGATAGGGCGGCATGTGTCCGGATACATTTCGGCGTGGATTTTGAGTTTGCGACGGAACCCAGATGACGGCAAGAAGGTATCTTTAACGAAATCCAAACACTGGTATCGGTTACAAATTCCCGCTCTGTAGGCAGCTTGGGGCTTTGCAGACATCAGGTTAATCATGAAATTGTTTTCTCGACGCAAACCTAACGGGTCTTTGGAACAAGCGCTTGTCATAGTCACAGAACGCGGCTACGCCAAAACCGGCGTAGGGAAAATAGTAAGCAGACTCTAAGAATGAGGTTTTAAAGGAAAACTATGACGCTTTGTATTATCGTTGGCGCAGGCTTTGGTATTAGCGAGGCGGTCGCCAGACGTTTCGGATCTGAGGGCTATTCAGTCGGACTAATATCCAGGAATGAGCAATCGCTCAGAAAACTATCTACCCATCTAGCACAGCATGAGATTCGCGCACACTTTAGGGTCGCTGATGCTGGCGACCAAGCCTCATTGAAGGATGCAATTGGCATGTTGGAAGCCGAGGCTACTCCCTGCACTTGTTTGATATACAACGCCGCTGTGTTGGTACCAAAAAATCCGTTGGATTTAACGATAGACCAGCTTAGGGATGAATTTAAAGTTAATGTTGAAGGAGCAGTAACGGCTGTCAAAGCCGTAACACCTGGTATGAGAGAGCGCGGGGCAGGGACTATATTATTTACAGGAGGTGGCTTGGCACTGGAGCCGTATCCAGAATGGACTTCGCTAGCATTGGGAAAATCGGCGCTACGCAGTTTAGCTTTTTCGTTGCATAAAGAACTTGCACCACATGGTATTTTGGTGTCCGTGATAGCGGTATGCGGAATTGTAGCCCCGAACACTGCATTTGACCCCGATTTGATTGCAAACGAATATTGGCGATTAGCTAACGATTCAATCACTGTTGAAAACCGGGAAGTCATCTTTCAACCCTCTGGAACAGATCCAAACTACAACGATCCTAATCAGGTTCATCGTGCCACGTCAGTACTGCCCGCACACGCATCGAGTAAACCCTGAGCAGGCGCTAGGAACCAAGTTGCCTTTGGTATAATCGGCCCATGCTCGACAGCGGAAAGGTTTCAGAGAAATTAGATATGGAAAGGAAATATGCATCGGTCACGTTCAGTTGTTCCTGAGAAGTTGCAGGCCAACTATTCCAAATGGCACCTCTCACCTGCACACTGGGCTGGGAGCGTGTTGTTCTTGTCAGGTTGCACTGGCTCTACAGAGGAGGGTGGGATCTCCACTGATTTCTCTGAACAGTGCCGAACAGCATTTGAGAAAATTGAGTTAGCACTTGTTGAGGCAAATTTAGCGTTTGGCGACATTGTTGAATTAACGACCTATCATGTTGGGCTCCAAGGAAGCTTGGACGCTTTTAAATTGGTCAAGGATGAATTCATTGTTGAGCCTTATCCGGCTTGGACAGCAATAGGTGTTTCGGAGTTGGCTGTGCACGGCGCCCTCATAGAAATTCGCGCTACTGCGATAGACCACACCGGTGAAAAGTGATCAGATCGGATGATCAGATGGAGCTGTATGTGAAACAGGAAGACGCTGTCTAATTGAAGGCGAACGTTTTCTTCGAGCACAAAGCCACCCAATTCTGACCTCCAAATGCCCGCTCTGTAGAATCTCTCGATGCTATCTGCGTTCACGAATTGTAGTCCTGATGGAATGTTGGTATCGTTCCGCGGCATAGTCGTTTGGTAATGACTCATTAACATCAATCTGACATATTTTTAATCTGGTTCAAAATAGCGTTTGCAAATAATTCCGGTGCTTCGAGGGGCACGAAATGTCCACAATTTGGAACTAGCGTAAGAGTTGCATCCGTGAAATACTCTGACAATCTGTCGGCCCATTCAATAGAAAAAAGTGGGTCTTTCTCCGGCCATAGCATTGTCGTGGGTACAATAATTTTCTCCGAGCCGGTGTATCCGCTGTTGGCGCGATACCACGCAATGCTTGCTCGAAATGCATTAGGTCGAGCATAGTAGTCGATCAGTTTCTTAAATCGATCCCCACTGACTATATCTTCACTGTAGGACCAGTTAGACAGGAAATGCGTCACCATAGCCGGTCAAATCAGGCGCAATGACTCTGACATCTGTGGACAATAGAGTACGGACAAGATGAAAGTCGTCACTAGTACCAGGCCAACCATGTAGAAGTAGAACCGCTTTATCATCTGCCATCATGTTCAGCCTGTGTCCTCTACTAATGCTTGTTTCGAATCTAAGCAAACGAGCTCGGTAGAACAAAATCGAACCATAGCAACGTAGCTATGGGTTGGTGTACGTGGGCGGTGTTTCATCGTCAGCAATCTTTAGTAAAAGGCCACATGATTTATTTTACCGTACGATTTGATACTTGAGCGAAATGACCGTGCTTTGCCTTTCTGCAGAGCGTTCAAGCAAGCCGCTCTTGTCCATATCGTTTAGGTGGCAAGACAATGTCGAATTCAACCTAGCCATGCTTCGAAAATAAAGCCACTCGCCATGGACCCTATGAGAGCAAATGCGATATACATGACGAACACTGCGCGTTTTACCAAAGCGAACACTGCGATCGCAGCCGGTAGCGATGTAACACCACCAGCAACCAGGAAGGCGAGCCCAGCACCCGGTAGCATGCCTTGCTCGACTAAGCCGGACACCAAGGGTAATGCCGCATAGCCATTTAAGTATGCCGGAACACCGACCAGCGTTGCAGTGACTATGGGTGCAGCGCCTGCTCCACCAAGCACCGAGGAAATCCATTCACTAGGAACGTAAGCCAGCATCAGGCTTTCAAGTAAAAAAGCCAATGCGAGCCACTTCAACAAAAAAAGGGAAGTTGTCAGAGCTGCCTTAGCGAATCTTTGGCGTCGTTCGTTCTCAGTCCAAAACTTCCAAACGACCTCATCGGAGGAAGTGACAGACGTGGCACTACAACCGCTTTTGCCAATACCTGGTCGCAACGGTTCGGAGAAAAATCCCTGTCGGGTTAAAACCAGTGTCACCAAACCCCCGAACAGTCCAAGGGCAACAGCCGCGAGCGTTTTAGCCACTGCAAATTCGGACCCCAGCAATCCAGCAGTCAAAACAAACATGGCGGGGTCGATCACTGGCGAGGCCAACCAGAAAGCCATCACACCTGCGAGCGGAACCCCCATGGACAGCAGAGCAGCGATTAGTGGAATAACGCCGCACGAACAAAACGGTGACAGGCCACCCAGTATTGCAGCAAAAATTACTATGGATAATGGTGAGCCAACGAATACACGAGCAATCAAACTATCGGCGCCACTCGCTGCGGCATATGCAGCAAGTGCAACTGATAGCAGCAGGAATGGCGCGGTTCCGATCAGCGCGTGACTGATGAACCGTGTGCTTGAAACGCCCTGCGAGGTGTTGAAGATCAGAAGTACCAATAAAATTGTTACCGTTATTATCCAGACACGATGTAACATCCAGACTGCGGTAATTAACTTGGTATTAAAAAATATTGTCTGATCATGAAATCGATTCATATCTATATCACCGGTTTAATAGTCATATAAAACAAAAAAGCTATGCAGCGTCGAATTTCAAACGAACTCCCGAACAACATTCTGAAGTGAGAAAAGTCATGATCTGTGTCATGGCCTCAAAGTCTGGGCGGTTAATAACCTCACGGCCTCGCTTTTCCTGTATGACGATGCCTGCAAGCACTAATGCACGAAGATGATGAGCCAACGTTGACGCAGGTAAGTCCAGTTGATCCGATATCTCGCCAACGTTTAGACCCTCATGCCCCGCACGGACGAGAAGCCGATAAACGGAGAGTCGTGCCTCGTGCCCCAGTGCAGCGAGCGCAGGCGCAACGGTCTGTATATTTCGTTTTCTAACCATGATTATATTATAACCATATATCTAGTTATGTAAAAATATAATTTCTGAAAATTGCCTAGTACGCACTTTGTATTAATCGATCACAGCTTCGCCAGCATCAACAGCTAATTAACCAACCAACAACTGTACGGGAGTACAGATCGAGGACAAGGACCCATCGTTTATTAGGTTTTCTGCCAAGAAGTTGTGTTCAAGCTGGATTTTAGCATCAAGATCTCCATTATTTCGTTGTGTTCTGGCGCTTGTATAGCATTGGTTTTGTCAGTTGACACTTCCGCGGGATCTCTCGCAACTCTTTCTAAAGTGTCTACGGGTCGAGGCCCCCCATTTTTCAAACATGCTTTAGCTGATTTTTATGATTATTCTTGCAAAGAAAATCCGCGTGAATAACTATGCAGTCTATCAAAATAAACTTTTCCCAAAGCTATGCCACTGGCTCGAAGCGTCGCGTAACCCATTGTCATGTGGAAAAAGAAATTAGGAATTCCAAACAGCTGAACGTAGTCTGATGCGCTCTGCTCTAACTGCGCGTCTCCCGCAACATGGTTAATCTGACGTTCGGCAGCATCCTTAAATGCTGACAGATCTAAATTGCCAATTATTGCTATCAATTCGGAATGTCGTTGAGTTATACCGGCAAGGCTTGCTTCTTCACTTGATAGCTCTGGGCACTCTTGCCCCATTAATGGAAAAATTGTACGCAAAATAAAGCCCTGAGCAATGACTAGGTTTTCACCGGCACTAAAGACATCATCGACAAGTCGCGCGTCGAGCATCACTGAATTATGCTCGGCAAGCGTTAAAATACGCGGTGCATAGTCGAGAAACATCGGTACTGTTTGAAAAAATAGCTCTCTATCTGTAGTCATTTCGAATCGCCGGGTATTTTCTTTTCTAAGTTCGGTCCTAGCTGACGTTACCGCGGACGGCCCCACAATTAGGTTTGCTTACCTTTATTCTATCTGAGTAGTTTAGATATGGGGTGTGGATGTAATGGTGAATTTCAGATGGTTGCCCGTTGAGATATCAAGTTCAAAACGGACTTGGGATGGTCGCGGACGTATTCCATTAGAGACTTCACAGCGATAGCGGAATTGATAGTTACGTAGCGTTAGCTCAAAGTAAGGAATCTGATACCGAGTTTGATTGTAGGAAGTCTCCGGCAACAACACGGCATCAATAGGCCAATAGATTGAAGCAGAGATCATCGAACCTAGCGCTAAGCCTGCAAGTAACCCACTTCGCATGCCGACCTGTATCGCCAATGTGCTAGTGGTTTATCCAGGTAGATTTTCCGGGAAACAGATTAATGAAATGAGAAGACCTAGCGACGTTATAGAATCTGGGTAATTCCGGCCGAGTTCTGGAGCAGTCAGGGCCATTTTTGCAAATTGAGCCGCCACGCATAAGATATACATGTGATGCTATTTATTTACGTAAGTGTTAGGTGAAATTGTGTACACCTAAGGCTGAGGAGGCATGCCTCAGTGCTGCTTGCTCGAGCAACCCATCCCGATATTGTCCGCAAAAGCTTTCGGCCTGCGGCAGAAGCTTTTTGATCGTTTGTTCCATCGAGAATTGCAAGTATACATAACATGATATATAATTGGGTATATATAATATCGATATGAGAACTCATGAGTCCAGATATCGTACGAGAGCTAGGGTATCTGTGCCTGGGTAGCAGGTTAAGGCGCATTGGTGACCGACTGCAATCGGATGTTCAGCGGCTTGTGGTGAGCAATGACTTGGATATTCAGTCAGCTCATTACCCTTTGCTTGCAGCGATCTACCACCGGGGGCCGTTAACTGTTGGAGAACTTACCAAAGAGCTGGGGATACGCCAACCCGGAGTGACTCGCACCGTTGGACAACTTGCGGATCTTGGGTATATCAACATTGCGCGTCGTGAGGATGACCACAGACGTAAAACGGTGTCATTAACCAATTCCGGAATAGAGTTGATTGAGATATCTCAAGCGAAGATCTGGCCGGCCATTGAGACGACTCTCTCGAATCTCTGCGATCAACGAAACGGAACGATCATGGATCTTTTAGATTTTCTTGAAGATGAATTAACCGAAAGCTCATTGGCGCAGCGTGTGGATATTCAAATCAATAGGACGACACATGAGCGAATTGCGAAAACATCCAAAACTTGATAGACCTATATGGAACAGTTTGACATCAAAGCACATTGGCTTCGCTGTAGGAGCAAATTGCTCCAAACGATTTGAAGATGATGTGAGTCCGTTCGCAGCATCTGTTGGAGAAGATCCTGATAGCTTAAGTGAATTGGAGAGTCTAATTCCGACCGATGGAAAAATCAAGTGGATGCTCTAGTTTGTCCGTCTAACAGCAGTTTTGTTGAAACAGGGCAGGGCGTTCAAATGGTCTTTAATGATTTTAACGATCTACCCGAAATCACTCACGATCTTATCGATCTAACGGATGATGATAAGGCTGATATGCTTTTGTTGGCGAAGCTTACCCAACCTGGTCCTTTTTTAAGTCGCACACATCAGTTAGGTGATTTTCTAGGGATCAGGATAGATGGAAAGCTCATAGCGATGGCCGGTGAGAGATTAAAGCATACGGGTTATACAGAAATTAGTGGTGTTTGCACTCATCCCGAATACACCGGGCGAGGGTTAGCAGGTCAATTAACTTTGGCAATGGTACGTCGAGTACTGGATCGGAACGAATTGCCGTATCTGCATGCGTTCGCTGACAATAAATCCGCTATAAATTTGTATCAGCGGTTAGGATTTGAACATCGCTCCAACGTTAACGTAGCTGTTTTAAAACGCAATCGGTGAAGGATTAGAAGTCAGCAGAAGGCTCCTGTAATTCTTATCAGAATTTTCCTGAATGACGGCCATTGATAAGCGTGATAACTAAACGAAAGGCCAAAAAAACGCTAGACTATGAGGCAATAGCCGAACGTTTCGCGGCGTGTTGCACTGCATTGGAATGGTTTCACATAAAGCGTAGATGTAGCAGCTGAGTTATCACCTATATCGCCTTTTATCTTTTTTGCCAAATTTGATAGGTGTAATCTATGTTAGAGCTGCGGTACTTGGTTCCACATCATAGATAACCTAATTTCTACGAAGGCGCTAACCTACCACTATTGGTGATTTTGGCATATTACGCCGGAACTGTTGATCAGTGTGAGCATCGGCCTCATTCTGTCATAATTTAACCATCATTGTTCGGTACGTCGCGTAGCACCATATCTACAATATAGATATATACTTTTTCAATCGATTCTAATGATACCGTCAAAACAAAACGTAAAAATCGCGCTGTTGTTCGGAGGGCAGTCGCCTGAACACGATGTTTCAATCCAATCTGCTAAAAACCTTCTTGAAGCAATTAACATCGCTGGGTACAGAACAGTTCTGATTGGAATTGACACTCTAGGTGTTTGGCGACTCATGCAGTCGGTTGAATCTCCAACTTCATGCTCTCCAGAGATTGCACTGCTCCCTGGTAGTGGCGGCCGTCTAGTCGACGTTTCAACCGGTTCACTCGTAGATTCTGTAAATATAGTATTCCCAGCGGTTCACGGTCCCAACTGTGAAGATGGTTCGTTGCAAGGAGCTCTAAAACTTGCAAATCTGCCTTTTGTCGGCTCTTCAATAACTTCATCCTCAAATTGTATGGACAAATCTGTTTGTAAAACACTATTGAACGCGGCCGGTATAAAAACAGCGAAACATATTACCTGTAGTCGGGAAACTGCTCCTACGCTTGAGGCCGTCAAGTCCAGTTTGGGGATGCCTCTAATTGTCAAACCGGCAAATATGGGATCATCTATCGGAGTTCAGAAAGTGGAGAAAGAGGATCAATTTGAAGAAGCGCTTCGCCTTGCGTTTTCGTATGACAGGAAAATCCTAATCGAGGAATACATTGATGCTCTGGAAATTGAGTGCGCGGTTCTCAACCGTGCTGAGACAACAGTGTCAGTACCTGGAAGTATCAGGCCATCGAAAAAGCATGAATTTTATAGTTATCAGTCAAAATACGTTGATATCCAAGGCGCAATGGTAGATATCCCAGCAAAAATATCGCCTGAGCTAACTGCGCGTGTACAAGAGATTTCTATGTATTCATTTCGGGTTCTTGGATGTGAAGGAATGGCTCGGGTCGATTTATTTCTGTATGGAGACGGGAAAATATTAGTTAATGAGATAAACACGCTGCCTGGGTTTACGTCAAGCAGCTTATATCCAAAGCTTTGGGAGGCTTCAGGTGTTCCACAAACAGACATTATCCATGATCTGGTTGTTCATTCATTGACTCGATTTGAAGCTGAAAGTAACTTAGAAAAGAGTTAGCAGATATAGATTCAACAGATCCTATCTCGGCACATTGCCGACTATCGAAAGGTGAGAAAATGATCAGGTTTCTAACATGGACTATGCCAGCTATGGACCAAAAAATACTCAACCTGACAATATATTTCATCCGTTAATCCAACTATAGTCGACTGAAAAATTATCTAAAGCCGCCATTCGTAACGTTACCGTGTATGGCGGCTAGGTAGTCCCCAATGCGGTCTAATCGGTTGCAGGATTTCGGTCATTTAAAATCTCAATTCAAGTGGCAAACCGCGTTAACAATGAAACTTTTTTACACACCTAATTCACCATACTCACGTGTGGCGAGGGTTGTTGCGCTTGTTCTCAAAATTCCGGTTGATTTTGTCGAAGTCACTGTAAGAGAGTCCGTCGAAGAGCTATTGAACTACAATCCGGCCGCGAAAGTTCCATCACTCGAACTTGATGACGGGACTGTACTCAGTGAGACAAGGTTGATTTGTGAATACCTCGAATCCCGAAGCCCCCAATCTATCTTGGCAAAAATTGATGACCATGAAGGTCGACATTGGGAAGGAATAATTGGTGGTTTTATGGACGGAATAGCCGTATGGGTTCGCGAAGCTCGAAGGCCAATAGGCGAACAGTCTCCGAGGGTCCTTGAACTGGAAGAAGATCGTTGTGAACGTTGCTTGGCCTATTTCGAGACTAACTGGCACTGCAAGGCTGATATGGAGTTTGCGCCAATCATGTTGTTGAGTGCGATAGAACTGATGGATACGCGACTGTCCATCGAATGGAAGTTGGAGCATCCAAGATTGGCCACTTGGTACAACACTTTTTCGACAACTCGGCTCTTAGAACAAACCGCGCCACTGAACTAGTATTTGGACCGCTTTGTTATAGCGTTAGACGATATCTGCCCACGAACTAAGCACTCGCATTCTTGCAGTGAACTCTACGGGCAGATGTCGTCTAGGGCCACATGGAGGAAACCGCGGGGACCTACTTGATTTTGGGGTGGAGTTGCGATGGTTGGTCTATGGGGATTTGATATATTGGGTCGGTGGATTTGAAGGAGTCGATCCTCGCTGGCAGTGTTGATCTTTTGTTTTTTCATAAATCGGTAACTCGTTGTCGGTTGAGTTTGCCAAATTCTACGGACAAAATCCTTTTTTTTGCACTCTTCTGACTGAACATACAACGGTGCCCTGTTGATGTTTAGAATCACCAAAAAAATAACGAACCGTTCAATTGCGGTTTTATTTAAGTTGATCGCTCTACTCTTACCGGTGGTGCCCGTGCGGCATTGGCTCGTTCCAACACCTCAATAACCCTCATGGGTTCACCACAACTTCTGCAAACAAACACTGGCAGCGGTTTGTCGCTGTCTTGTTCTTGTTCAGGCGACGGAGCGGGTTCAGGCACACAAAGAAGTTCACGAGCCCGTGCCACTGAGTCTGCACGCACAGTATTGGCCAGCATCCCATAATGTCGAATCCGGTGAAAACCGCTCGGCAGTACATGTATGAGAAAACGACGTATAAACTCTGGCGTGTCGAGTATCATCGTGCCTTGGCGTTCGGCAAATGGGCGTCGGTAGTCTTTCCACTTGAAGGTGACCTTGTGTGCATCAACAGCGAGTAAGCGACTGTTTGCAATGGCAACTGTTGTATCCCTGTTAAAACCATCAGAGAATTTTCAAACCGTTCTGCAGCTGGTAAGAGCAAATTTACCGGTTTATTGACTGTGCTGAGATACTGTGAGACAGGGCCTGGGTGTGGTCGTTGGAAGTGAGGAATCCAGATTGAAGACCGGGCAAAATAGCCCGGTTTCGTAGTTAAGCGTAAGGTACCTGGATCGTTCGATGACTACATTTCAACTATCGATATCATCGTCAAACGGCAACTCAAGATTGTATTCAAAGGCTTTATCAAGCAGATCAAAGCCGTTGTCACGATCGCGCTTGATCATCTCGGCGATCAAGGTTTGCTGATGGTGATACCAGAGTTTTTCGCGCATCAGAGAACAAAAGTCATAAGTTGCCAGTAGCTGTTCCGGGCTCCAACCCTGCGTCAGATCGAACGGCGGTATCGGTTTCATGGGCCGGTCTCCGATAATGCCGCTTGCACATGCTCTGCGCAGACGCTCTTGTCTTTGGCAATGGCCGCAGCGGTCAGAGCATAGTGAGCCAATCGATTGATTTTGCGCGGCAGCGCCTGTGTGGCCTGGAAGATGGCTTCAACGGCCGAGGGCTCAAACAGCGGCAGCTCGCAACTGGCGGCGCGCAATCGGTGTGCCAGATACTCGGGCAGTTCTTCTCTGGCAAGGCCGCTCAGGTGATAGCGCATGACGATACGCTGGTCGAGCGACTCATGCACCGACATCTGTAATCGTCGTCGTAGTTCTGTCAGCCCGACAAACAACAGACATAAACGGTTCTCGGAATCCATCTCGTAGTTGGTCAGCAATCGCAGATCTTCCAGCACATCGTTACGCAGGTGTTGTGCTTCGTCGACGATAATCACCGGGTACTGTTTACCTTCGAGTAGTAGTCGACTGACTTCCCCCTGTATGAGGCGAAAGGCACTGGCACGGTTACGTTCAGTGGGTAGTCCAAATTCCCAGCCAATCGATTTATACATGTCCATCACGTTGCCCGTAGTCAGTGGCACGTAGATCACACGGTAAAGCCCCGGATGTAAAGAATCGCAGAGTCTGCGACACAAGGTTGTTTTACCGCTGCCAGGTTCGCCAGTGAGCAATCCAATCCCACGCAGCTCGAGCAAGTGCTTGAGGCGCACTTCAGCCTCACCCTGGGCACTGGCACCGAATAACGAAGTGGCTTCCAGAGTATGATCGAAGGGGAAGTGCGTCAGTGCAAAGTGTTTCAAATACATTAGACAGCTCCTCCTTTGTCGTTATCCTTGTTGCTGTTGCTGTTGCTGTTGCTGTTGCTGTTGCTGTTGCTGTTGCTGTTGCTGTTGCTGTTGCTGTTGCTGTTGTCGAGATCTTTCATCGACAACGTAGACGAAGGTAGCTTGGGCGCCTGATCGGCATCAATGGTGCCAGCACGGCGGTGGCGTTTGACAAAACAATTGGCATAAAGATCGACTTGCCGGGCTTTCTCAATCACACGCCCATCGTGAACGACCTGTACCGGTGCATCGGGTCGCGACGGATCGTAGCGAAGGGTGACCCGATCACCGATGAGTGTTGGGTCCACTTCGAACAGGCGCCCGTGAAGCGAGACTGTGCGATCATTTTGTACGGTGCGGATTTCCTGGAACAAAAACAGATCATCAAGATCCATCTGCGCATCGGGGTAACGCAAACCATCAGCCACACGCGCCCAGCGCTCCAGCGGTGTCTCGTTCTCGATGCCGCGGTGTGGGCAGTGATGGTATTCTCCCTCGATCCACGTAGCCAGACGCCGGTTCAAGGCCTCAAGACTGACTTTGTCGGTATCGTTCAGGCGCGTGATGAGTTGGGCACGGCAGGTGCGAAAGAATCGCTCAATTTTCCCCTTGCTCTGCGGCTGGTATGGGCGAGCATGTATCAGTGCTACACCCAGTTTTGCACAGACAATAGAAAACTGATGCGATCGATAATTAGCACCGTTATCGACGAATAGGCGTTGTGGAATCCCGCGACGCATCAAGGCGCGTTTGAACACGGGCAGAAACGCACGCGTGTTTTCCGAGAACGCGAACTCGGCGTAGGGTATGACACGCGTGGCGTCATCAATGAATGCGATCAGGTAGGTTTTCTTTTTCCGTCGCCCGCTATCGCTGACAATGGCTGGGCCGTGCATGACATCGCTCATCCACAATTGTCCGGCCTCTCGGTAAGCGAAGAGACGGCGATCTTCCCCGTCACCGTTGCCGCTATGGCTACGTGGACTCATCAGGCCGTGACTTTTAAACAATCGGTGCACCGTGGATACGGGCAAATGCGACTCTGCGCCAATCGCTCCCTGTTCGCGCGCTTGATCGATGATCAATCGAATCGACAGATCCGGATCCGATTCCTTGATTTGTAATAAACGCTCCGCCAACTCATCACCCAGAGCACGCGGATGACCAGTGTCGATGCGCTTTTTAGGCTTGAGTGCATCGAATCCACCCGTGCTGTACAGGCGCAGCCATTCACGCAAGGTGCTGTTGGCCACACGGGTGCGTAGTGAGCCAGGAATCTGATGATCCTCGGCCACGATACGGGCGATCTCCTGCTGTCGTTGTTCTCTGGTTAAATCGCTCGGCAACAGCCGGGCAATCAAGCGGTGTCTAAACAGGGCAACACGCTCGCTCATGTCTTTTTGGACATCATTCATCAATGAACCTACTCCTTATCCAGTCGGCGACTGGCTCAACACGTAGGCTCAATGATCGCCACCGGCGGGTCACGCCCCATTCGGTGTTGGATCAGTGCGGGGGAGTTAGTCAGTTTGATCCGTGTCGGATTAAATCCCAGTGGCGTAGGTAACTGTGGTAAGTAGCGGGCAACACGGACACGCAATGTCATCAGCACCGACTCGGTAGAGAGGCGTGTGGAGAAATCCATCACAGTAGGTGGAGTGTTGAACAATGTCTGCGGATCGAGGCTACGGATGATGTTCAGCGCAGAATGAATCGCTCGACACAGCCGTGATAGATAACGCAGGGCACCGGGCAGCTCGATATCGGTACGCAGCTCTTTTGCAGCCACAGCCAACGAACGAGCTTGCTCCACGGCACACACGTGTGCTTCAAGCTCTTGGAGTGTCCCTGAATAATGCGACGCCAGGCAATCGGGTAACGCACTGACAGTACGTCGTTCCGTGGGACAATACCAGCGAGCAATCAACGTTCCTGATGGATAAACACGCTCGTATGTACCGTGTCTCGAGAAACCGCATCCACCCTTCGGGTGCCAGGGACAACCGACAAGGGTTGCATGACACCACAACTTGCCGGTAACGTAGTTCTCGCTGGTGCTTCGCGTCGAGAAACGCACTTGCACACCAGCCACCGGCCCGCACGGGTGTTGCCGTGGCGGGCCACCTTCTCCTTTGATTCCTGATCCGAGATTGACAGTGTGACCGATTAATTGAATGGATGTTGGATCAAATTACGATCCACAATGCAGGAACTGACTGATTGTTGTCTCGGTATCTTCCGGTTTCCAACAGAAATAAGGACGGATCAAATCAAAACAAATACAGGTGCGGATTACGGATTAAAGAGCGATATAACACCAACACGGTGGGTATAGCGTGACAAGTACGCCAGCACGGATCGAGGTCCCGCGAACGGACGTTTGGCATACACATACCAGTCTATCTTGCGCACCGGCGCGAGGTAATCACTGAACCTGGCAGGTTCTATCAGGGCTGCATGGTGGGAATAAAACGCCAACTCCCCGGCGTGATAGGCGCTCAGTAGTTTTTCCAGGAACACACGGCGGAACAAACGAGAGAGCACCCGAACAGGCAGGAAGAAACCCGTTCGACACCGGATCCAGCGTGTTTTATCAGGCGACACTCCACCACCGGGTACGATGCAATGAACATGTGGATGATGTGTCAAGGCCGAGCCCCAAGTGTGTAGCACCGCCGTCACACCCACCTTGGCACCAAGATGTTTCGAGTCAGCACCAATCGTCAATAGAGTCTCAGCTGCCGCCTTGAACAGGATGTTGTAGATCACGGCCTTGTTCTGGTAGGCGATATCAGCGATAGGTGGCGGCACAGTGAATACCACGTGGAAGTACTCCACCGGTAACAGATCCTCTTGGCGCGCTTCAAGCCAGCGTTTTGCGGCTCCGCCCTGGCACTTCGTGCAATGGCGATTGCGACAGGAGTTGTAAGCGATCTGCATTTGCTCACATCCGCTACAGCGCAACACATGGCCACCGAGCGCAGCACTGCGGCAACGTTCAATCGCTGACATGACCTTTAGTTGCCCCAGGTTGATGTGTCCTGCGTTGGCTTCACGCCAGGCAGGGCCGTAGTCACGGAATATATCCGCGACTTCCAGCTGTCCCACGCATGAACTCAAACGCGCGTATGCAACACGATGTGCTCCAGCGGACCGGTCACTTCACGCAACGTCTTTGTTGCCACGTGACTGTAGCGAGCTGTGGTATCGAGTTTTTTATGTCCGAGCAGTACTTGGATCACCCGTATATCAACCCCTTGCTCGAGCAAATGGGTCGCGAATGAATGTCGTAGTGAATGCAGGGATACGCGCTTCTTGATCCCGGCGGCATCACGGGCCTGATGGAACGCTCGGTTAAGCTGTCGCGCCGACATCGGATTGACCGGATTCTGTCCTGGAAACAACCAATCACCGGGCAGCATTCTGTGCTGCGACTGACCCTGGCGATACCAGTCACGCAGCAGCTCGAGCATCGAGGGTGACAGCATCGCATAGCGGTCCTGCTTACCTTTGCCTTGATCGACCCGTATCACCATGCGTTCGCTGTCTATATCTGACACCTTCAGGTTGACTACCTCATGACGACGCAGGCCTGCGCCATAAGAAATAGAGAAGGCTGCTTTGTACTTCTTGCTACCCGCTTCTCGGATCAGGCTAGTCACTTCATCGATGTTGAGAATCTCTGGTAATCGACGAGGTTCGTGAACATTGGTGAGCCTCGACACAATATCGGGGCGGCCCAACGTCACGGTAAAAAAGAATCGAAGTCCGGCAATCGTCGCATTAAGGTTACCTGTGGCAATACCTTCTTCCACCAGATGTAACTGGTAAAGACGCAGGTCCTCGCTGGTGGCCGTCTGCGGAGAACGACCAAGATGTTCACCGAACTTTTTCACGTGACGGATGTAACCGGTCTGTGTCTTTGGACTTAATTTGCGCATAACCATGTCATCGATCATGCGTTGACGTAAGGGACTAACAGGCTTGTTATACTGAGCCATGGGACTGCTCCTGCGTTGATCATGTTGTTGGGGAACTACAGATCAACACTGGTCAGCCCCATGTCTAAAGGAAACTAGACGAAAGTCAGGAGGGTGGGCGTGCAACTACCGCGGTAGCGGTTTCGTCCTTGTCCCCAAAGGTGACGAAGAGGCATCAGTGTAAACTTCAACAAATCACTATATAGGCTAGCGCAGGAAAGTCGAAGAAATTACGGAATACAGTTCTGATGTACTTGAAATCCTGCGGAAATTACTACCTCAGCTAAGCAAGAACGCATGTCCGCCATCCGAAAAGTTGACGCGACAAATAGTTGAGTCTGACGCCACTCGACTCCTTGTTGCTAGAGAGGGCGAACACGTTCTCGGTATGCTTACCATTGTCATTTTTCCGATCCCCAGCGGGGTAAGAGCATGGATTGAAGACGTGGTTGTCGATGAGTTTGGACGTGGCAAAGGTGTGGGAGAAACTCTAAACCAACATGCACTCCTTCTTGCCCGCTCAGAAGGGGCTAAGACTGTAGATTTAACTTCACGCCCAAGTCGTGAAGCTGCAAACCGGTTATATCAACGCATTGGATTTACGCCACGAGACACGAACGTATATCGCTATGAAGTTGTGGCATAGCCCTTCAATAACAGCTTTGGGTGTTCAGAACTAGTCTAGAAGTAATTGCAGCAGTACTACTGCAAAGGATATATGCCGAGCATCTGACCATTACTAGAAGCGTTATTTTCCTTGGCTCATCAGTCAACATCCTTCTGTACTATGCGGTCGAAATCTGCAGATAGTTGCACAAAAGCGCATACGTGTGCATAATTCGGCAAAATTCTGCAATATAGTGATGCACTATGCCCAGTATCGAACTTAACAACCCAGATGTACGGCACGATCTTTTACTTGCTCGCCTTAGCAGCGGTGCCCGTCTTGTTGCGACTGCGTTAGCGAATGAGCTGAATGTATCCCCTGACACAATACGGCGTGATTTGATAGCACTCGAACGTAGCGGTGCAGCTAGACGAGTGCGAGGTGGTGCCGTGCCGGTTTCGTCACCGGTCAAGCCGTTTGCTGTCCGCCGACAGGAGATTGAACTGGGAACTGAACAGCTGGCAGCCGCTGCAGCCACTCTGATCGACAACGATTCGACCATCTTCCTCGATGGCGGTACGGTACTGCATGCCGTTGCCTGTCGAATCAGCACAGAGTTTCGAGGCCTTGTAATTACACCGGCACCAGCGATCGCGCTTGCAGTGCAAGCGCGCGGTGCGTCGGTGTATTTGATAGGTGGACGGCTCTGTGCCAGCGGCGGAATCGCTACAGGAGGCGCAGCGGAGCACACCGCAAGTGATTGTGCAGCAGATCTCTGCCTACTTGGGGCTTGCGGAATGCATCCGTCTTTCGGCCTGAGTGCTGACGATTCCGAGGAGGCTGGCATCAAACGCGCTATGGCGCTAGCTTCTACCCGTGTTGCCATCGTCGCCGGTGCAGCAAAGCTCACACATCGCGCACGTCATCGTGTTCTAGCAATCAACGAGATCGATGATCTAGTCACGGACGTCGGCGCTGACGAACAAACACTTTCTATTATTCGCGAAGCAAATGTGATGGTGCACGATAGTTGTGGCAACTGAAGCAGACGTAGATACCAGCAACTCGACTGTCACCGAGCCAGCGCTCAGCAGTCCAGATTGGCGGGCGGTTGCAGCAGCGTTCGGTGTCCCAATAATGCAATATCGCGTGATCAGGTGATTTCGGAATCGCTGAACCAATGAGCGGTCAGAATATTGTGGAATGAATGATATATCTTTGTATGCGATGCTGCTCTCTGCAGGACTACTGCACTCTCTTACACACGTATTTCTAAAGCACACGAACGATCGATTGCTTACGTACGCAATTGTAAATCTAGTGAGTCTGGTTTTTGCGTTGCCATTCGCTTTTTACACATTCAACGATGTCAATATAAACTGGGAACTATTGTTGGTTTCTGTTTTATTACACCAGCTGCACAAAGTGTTCGTAATAGCTGGATACCGCGTTGGTGATTTAAGTAGCGTATTTCCAATTTCCCGAGGGCTTAGTCCTATATTCACTATATTTGGTGCGTGGATATTCCTTAACGAAGCGCTAATTGGTAATCAGCTGTATGGCGTCCTAGTTATATTGCTGTGTGTTTTCGTACTTTCATTCCACACGGTTATTGCATCCAAATCATCGTGTACAATATTGCCTTTTTTCTTTGCTGCCATGACCGCATTAGTAACGGCGAGTTACACTATTGTTGATGCTATAGCTGCTAGATCATTTGGCAATTCAATCGCATTCGTAGCGTGGCTTTATATATTTGATGCGCTAATATTTTCATCGATTATTTTACCTGCTAAGAGAAAGAAAATAATTCCGTTTCTTAGGATTCAAGGTGTGAATTCATTAATTTCCGGTGTTTGTGCAATACTTTCGTACGGCGCTGTAGTAGTTGCTATGTATTATGGAGAAATCGGTATAGCGGCGACGTTGCGCGAAACAACTATTATATTTGCGGCCATAATTGGATCTATTTTTCTGAAAGAACCATTTGGAATCACTCGAATCTTCGTATCCATGACAATGTTTCTTGGGATAGTGATATTGGTGATCGGAGGTATGTGATATGCGCAGCGTTCTTTCTACGTATTTTGACCGGACAAATATGAGTATTGGAATATCGCGCAGTGAACAAGATAATTTTGCTGACTTAACTTTGCCTACGACTGGTTTGGGCCGAAAACAACTGGGGCTACCCAACTAGTTTTGTCTGCTTAACTTAATAGTAGTCAATTTAAGCTCACTACATAGTTGACGTTCGTATCGCTCTCATGGACGACGGCTTGGTCTCTATTCTGTTGAAAAAGGCCGTGTTGTTGCAAACTATATATCAATGAGTTGCAAACCAAAAGAGGTGTATACCGATGATGGGGAAGCAGAACAATGATCAAGACAAGCTTTTCTATAGCTTCAACCTAGAAGCTATGGTTCCTAGCAATCACTTGCTGCGCCATATCAACGCGATACTGGATTTAAAGGACCTCCGTAGTCATCTCGCTCCGTTTTATAGTCCGATTGGACGCCCGTCTATCGACCCCGAGTTAATGATTCGGATTCTGTTGGTTGGCTACTGTTTTGGTATTCGATCAGAACGCCGGTTATGCGAAGAGATCAACTTAAACCTTGCCTACCGTTGGTTCTGCAAACTCGATATCGAAGATAAAGTACCGGATCATTCCACGTTCTCTAAAACACGCCACGGACGCTTTCGGGAGAGCGGCGCTTTGCGTTTTGTCTTTGAACAGGTTCTTGAACATTGCATTGATGAAGGTCTCGTAGGTGGTGAAGGTTTTGCCATTGATGCCAGCATCGTGCGCGTAGACGCGAGTAAACAATATGTACAGGATAAAGATAGAGATGAGGATTGGCCAGCACCAAGAAAATCATCTCGGCCGGTAAAGAAGTATCTAGATGAGTTGGATGAGGGAGACAAACCGGCAAAATGACTATCGCTGAGCGACCCGGCTGCGCGTTGGACTGGTGCACTGGGAGGTCCAGCGTTCTTCGCCTATTCAACCAACTACCTGATTGATGTTGATAACGGCATCATCTTAGATGTAGAGGCAACGTCTGCGCATAGAACAGCTGAAGCCAATAGTACTCGTACGATGATCGATCGAGTTGAGGCGAAGAATGAGATTAAACCGACTAGACTGATCGGTGATACCGCCTACGGTACAGGCGAATTGGTTTCTTGGATGGTCGATGAAAAAGGAATCGAACCACATGTACCGTTGTGGGATAAAAGTGAACGCAGCGATGGAACGTTTTCTATATCACAGTTACGTATGGTTCACAGGAGAACTGCTACAAATGTCCAGCTGATAAGTTACTGCGCCATGGGGTACGCAACTTTAAAAAAAACGTACCGGCATTACAAAAGCAAACACGAGGCTCTATTATGCTGCCCATTCAGATTGTAGAGAGTGTCACTTAAAAGAAAGGTGTTGTCCTAAAACACACAGTAGAAAAATTGCTCGGAGCATTCATGAAGAGGCTCGCAATGTTGTCAGAGACATTAGTGACACTGAAAAGTATGAGCAATCACGAGATGAGAGAAAGAAAGTGGAAATGCTCTTCGCACACATGAAACGTATATTAAAAGTCGATCGATTACGCCTCGTGGTCCAACAGGCGCGCATGATGAGTTTGTTCTTAAGACAACAGCACAAAACTTGAGGCGACTAGAAAAAACACTATGCACCGGTCCGCCTATTACCCCCAAAATTGGTTACAACATGAGCTAAATCGATCAACAATCTCAACAAAAAACGGCGATAAAGGCAAAAATATCGTCAAATCAAAAAAATTGAAGTTTACGAACTTCATGGAATGGCTTTCTGATGCGAAACTTTGGAGTTTTTCAACAGAATATCTCCACAGCTGTCATTGCGATGTCTTTTCGCAATCGGGTAGTTCGCAAACAAGATGTTGTCTTAACAAGTACATTCGCAGCGGTGATTTAATAAGATAGAACTTGTTGCCATAGCTGAACGTGTGGTCGGTGCGTATTTTTCGGTATTCTTTCACGACAAAAACGGTATCCAGATCGATGTGCTTTGGTAGCGGCGTATATTCGCTTTCGCCGCTTCAAGGCATGACCTCGATTTTCATTTCCCAGAATTCCGGGATAAAGCACTCCTGAAGGTTTTGTCGCAAATTGGCCAAGTTTGTTAATATTCTACTTTTTCGGACTACCACGAATGACTGCGATTTCGTTTAACGGCAGACACTTTCAACGTGACATGATACTTCAAAGTGATGTGATGGACGCTCCCTTTTACGGCGTCAATGCGCCAGAATGAAAAGTTCAAGTTAATCATTCACAAAAGGAGCGTCCAAATGAAGTGTAAAGTAATCGGTATTGATTTGGCAAAGAGCGTATTCCAAGTCTGTCAGCTAGGTGAAGATAACAAAGTCATTTCGAACAAGAAAATTCCACGGCGCGAGTTGCTTGACACACTGCGACAATTGCCCGA
Organism: Phascolosoma agassizii; assembly: GCA_035593235.1. NCBI lineage: Eukaryota > Metazoa > Annelida > Sipuncula > Phascolosomatiformes > Phascolosomatidae > Phascolosoma > Phascolosoma agassizii. Next base: position 23,325 of record JAVJHY012238297.1, read on the forward strand.
GACAACACCTGTTGCAATGGAAGCCTGTGGTACCTCTCATCATTGGGCACGTCAGCTGCAGAATTTCGGTATGGGGGTAAAGTTGCTCCCAGCACAACACGTTAAGGCTTTTGCGGGGCATCAAAAAAATGATGCAATCGATGCACTGGCAATTTGTGAGGCGGCCCAGCGTCCGGGAATACACAGTGTTCCGGTCAAAACAATAGAACAGCAAGATATCAAAGCTTTGCGTTGTACACGTCAACAGTGGGTTGATCACAGGACCGCTCTGGGTAATCAGGTTAGGGGTCTTAGCGCGGAGTACGGTGTTATTTTCTCGCGTTCTCTTGCACAACTTCGTCGCCACTTACCTCTAGCAGTGGAGGATCAGAAAAATAGCTTGAGTTCGATAATGAGGGAACGATTACGCGAGGCCTATCAAGAGCTTTGCGACTACGATGTGGAAATAAAAACAATAGAACGTCAACTACATGTGCTCTGCAAGCAACAATCTAACTATAAAAGGTTAATGGAAATACCTGGGATTGGCCCGTTGATCAGTGCCGCTCTAATAAGCGAGCTCGGCGATGGTAGCCAATTTAGTAACGGTCGACAGATGTCTGCTTGGTGTGGGTTGGTTCCGCGTCAGCATAGCTCTGGAGATCGCACAGTGTCGCTGGGAATCACAAAGAACGGTAATCAGCAACTACGCACTTTACTGATACATGGGGCTCGAGCAGTAGTCTTTCGGCGTCATGCCGATGGAGGTGGCATGAGTCGCTGGATAAGCCGGTTAGTTGAGCGCCGAGGAAAACACAAAGCCATTGTTGCACTGGCCAATAAACTGGCCAGAATTTGTTGGGCAGTTATACGCTCTGAGCAGAGATATAACCAAAAAAGAGCTTTTGCATGAAGATGATAATAGCGAAGTGTGCGTTAATTTCTCGATGGTCAGTTTTTTAGCCCGTTAGATATACGATAGTAAAGCAGCATAGAGATAACGGAATGTCTTGCCCTTGAGTTTGCGATCACAGATGAAAAAACGGTCAACCGACTTCACAAAAGCCTGACAGTGAACAGGGTCTATTAAGACCGACAAAGTGAAAAGGTAGTGAAGTGCGGATCTCATCTTGGCGCGGAGATAGAACATCTCCATTAAGACGCCGGATATATGTTAGTAGACCGATCCTTTCAGCTGGGTTGCAAATACGGGAGCGTCCATATATGTTCGCTGGTATCTGGCCTATGCTCTGAGCTATCGGGACATCGAGGAAATCATGCAAGAGCGTGGATTCGACGTCGATCACAGTACTATTCATCGTTGGGTGATCCACTATTCACCACAGCTTGTACAGAAATTTCGTTTAAAAAAGCGAAATCCAGCCGGTCGTTGGAGACTCGATGAAACCTACGTCAAGGTCAAAGGCAAATGGAAGTATTACTACCGCGCTGTAGATAAGTATGGTGAAACCATTGATTTTCTGCTAACTGCCAAGCGTGATTCGAAGGCTGCTCTGCGTTATCTTAGAAAGGCAATCGATTCCAGTGGTAAACCCAGCCTGATCAACATTGATCAGAGTGGTGCGAACAATGCTGCCATCAAGCAATTCAACGCCGAAGAGTCAACGCGGATAAAAATCCGGAAGTGTAAGTATTTGAACAATATCGTTGAGCAGGATCATCGGCTGATCATACGAATCACCAAACCGATGCTGGGGTTCAAGAATTTCCTATGTGCTCAAGCGACGCTTGCAGGTATTGAGCTAGTCCGAATGCTCAGAAAAGGGCAAATGCGTTGCCAGGCGGGAATGCTAAAAACTCCCGCCGAGTTGTTCTATGGACTGGCAGGGTAGGATGATCGTCAGCACAATATTTCTGCAGCTACCGTTTCAGTTTGCGACACAACCGTTTTTCTCGAGGTGGTGGGAAACCACGCATGATTCCCAGCTCGCTAGCAGTTTGTGGTTTACTAGGTGGGTTCA
>JAVJHY012239364.1:0-25259 GCA_035593235.1 Phascolosoma agassizii
GGACCTAGCCCGCACATCTCAGTGCGCCGTGGAAAGGTGCACTGAGAGTTGCGGGGGTACGAAAGGCACCACTTGTGTTTCGCTTGGTGGATCAATCCGAAGGGAAATAGGGGCCCGGCCCCGCACGGGCGATTTTCGTGAATTCGCGCGTGCGAGGCCACGCTCCTACATCTCCCCAACCTATTGTGTGTGCGGGTGAAGTTCCGGGTCAGTCCGGCGTCCAAGCGCGCTTGGATCATTCAGAGGGGAAACGTCTAAATCATACAACATGTTGTGGTTGGAATTGAAGTCTTGGGTCAGGCTAGGTGGATGACGGCCCCTTCGTCATGGGAGCCGGGAACCCATGAAGTGGAGGATCTCACAGAGTTGAGGGTAGCGGCTGTCATTGTTTGTTAAACAGGAGCGCCGGCGGACTGGTTCTTTCTTTCTCGAGTGCGAGTACTGGCATCGAATTTCTCGTTTTGGTATCGTCCAATTATGATGTCCGGTTTACCTGCAAATTGTACACTTCTTCTTCTGGGGCATGGGTCCCATTTTCATCCTGATTCGAGTCGTCCCATCTTCGACCACGCGGACCGTTTGAGACGTGCTGGCCAGTGGCGTGACGTAAGGGTGGGTTTCTGGAAAGAAGAGCCAAGCCTGGCACGTTGCCTCGACGCTTGTACCACCGAAACGGTGGTGGCTGTACCTGTCTTTATGTCTGTCGGCTATTTCACGGAGGAGATCATACCGCGTGAGTTGCGGCTGTCGGGGACATCCAGTCAGGTGGACGGAAGGTGGGTCCACTATGTGGCACCCGTGGGCACGGATCCAAGGCTTGCGGACGTGATCGCCGAGCGGGCGAAACAGGTCGGTGCGACAGCAGATTCGTCTGTCGTTGTGTTGGGGCATGGCACGAGTCGCAACCCAAACTCCCAGACCACGATATACCAACAAACGGCTCGTTTGTTGGCCAAGCGGAACTTTGCAGAAGTGGAGACTGTATTTCTAGACCAGGCGCCGACGTTGGATCATGTGTGGTCTCTGACGTCTACTCAGCATATTGTGGTGGTGCCATTGTTCGTCGCGGACGGATGGCACGTGGGTGCGACGATCCCTGAAGACTTGGGATTAACCCATGGAGGAGCCAATCGCGATGGCCGGCGTCTCGATTTTGCTGCTGCCGTAGGTACGCATCCACAGCTGACCGATGTGATTCATGAATCTGGACGATCGGTGCTATGAGGGACGTACTCGTATTTTCGGAGCGTGGCGAGGCATTCTTCGGGGAACTGACAGTGAGGAAACAAAACAGTGGCTATTGGGTCTGTGGTCCCGGTCATGAGGCCGAGGAGCGGCTCCAGTTGAGTGACGCAGACTTTCGCGATTGGATAAGGACCTCCGATGACACAAGGTATCGTCCTCTGACCGGAGAACGTGGGTTGCGAAGTGGCTGGTGTCGGTTTTGTACCAATGAGCGGGATCTTGAGCTGTGTGTTTCTGCTGTGTACCCGCTTGCTATAGAGCATAGGCGCCAACAAGCCCTGGATCGACTACGCATCGTATCGGATGGTGAGGTCTTGGCTAGACAGACCGGCCTTTACGCGGGGGCGGCGAACACGACACTGCAAGAGCGCGAGGTGGCCCGAGAGGCTCTATGTAACCGTTGCGTTCGTACACCGGTATGGGGTGGGGAGAGTGGAGACATACCCTGTCCCGAACCTTGCAGTTGTTATGTCGCACTGTGCAGGGAAGTGGCGATGTGGCATGAAGCGATGCCCGAGCCAACCGACGAAGATCCTCGCATAGGGTTCGCGGAGTTTCATCGTGAGGGAAATGGCGTGAGGGAATCTGTCTTAAAGAAGCTGCGGGCGACCCGATGACCGAAATAGAACTGCTCATGTTTTGCCTCATGACCGATTGCCGATACTCACGTCCCTGTAGTCAAACTTGCTCGCTACAGAATCAGACGCCACCGCAGTCGTGACCTGTTCCAACGTGCCATCCTCCGCCAGTTCGATCGTGACGAACCCTGCCTGTTTTGTAGACGTATTGGACAACATGCCTGCGGACCCTGAGTCGATGCAAAGGGTGTTGGGCGTCGTAGCAGGTTGCAGAACCCACCGCAGATGTTTGTGGCCGTGCAGATAGAGATTTGGCTTGTGGGTCGCAACCAGCATTTCGAGCTTTTCTTTGCCGATGAGTGTGTGATCCCAGCTATCCTGGATTGGATCGGGCACGGCGTAAGGAAAGTGCCCGATGAGCAAGACGTTCTTTCCAGTTGAGGCTTCTGCTTCCAGGAATTTGTTCAGGGTGGCTGCGAGTTGGTCGGTAAACAAGCCATTGGAACGTAGCTTGAACGGAACGGACGCGTCGAAGCCGATGGCCGACCATCTGTGATCAATGGGCCAGACGCGGACCTTTTCATCGGGTAGAGCGCCGTAAGGAAAATAACGTTCATAGTCACCCCGCGCGACACTCTTCGGCGTGTAACGATCATGGTTTCCGGGAAGGACAAGGAACCGATCGTCCCACTTCTTGTGAAGTGGGGCAAAGAGCTCTGCACCGATTCTGAATTCGACCGGATGAGACTGGGTGGTGATGTCGCCGGTGAAAACCAACAGGTCCGCATCCTGTAACAAAATCTCCTGTACCACGGCTTGGGCCAGGTGCGGAGGAAACTTGGTGCGGCGTCGTAGCCACAAGTTGGTGCCGCCCAGCCAACGTTTGGGATAGCATAGATCCGTCCAGACCGGGCGCAGGTTCCACACATGCATGTCACTGAAATGAATGATCTTCATGATGCGATCCAGTTTTTAGAAACACTAAGAAGCCCCGGTTTCAGGCTCACAGTGGGAAGATTTTTTGTGCGTTGTGAAGCGAAGAGCGTCTTCTACTTTGACAAAGATTGCAAACTCCATTAAATCATCACTCGGTGCAGGGAGAACAACAGCAAGTGGAAGAGAAGGTTAGCGGCAGGCGTGTGTCTTTTGCCTTTCTGGTTAGTTCTCTTGTTGTGTTGGCGGCGAGTGGTTGGTTGGCTTGCGAGACGGGTGCGAAGGGGTGGACGCTCTTATTTCTGTGGAGTCAGGTTGTTGTGATCGCGGTTGTGATCTGGCAGGCCTGCGATCCGTTTGCCGATGCGGCTCAATGGGTGGGCGCGACGTTTCGACTTCCTGGATCCGTGCGCGGCGCGACGTTGGACGCGATTGCCAGTTCGATGCCTGAGCTGTTTAGCGGGATTTTCTTCGTGGTCCTGGCCATTTCTGCAGTGGATGGCGGAGCGTCGATTGCGGATGCCGGTGGCGAGGGCATGGGGGCGACGGTCGCGACCTGCGCTGGAAGTGCAGTTTACAATATGATTCTGATCCCGGCGTTTTGCGCTCTGTTCATCTCCATCTATCGTAAGGATCGTCCCACGATTGATGTTGAGTCCGAAGTGATATCGCGAGATGGGTTATGGTTTGTGGGTTGCGAATTGCTCTTGATCGTTTTCTTGTTCAAGCAAGTGATTTACTGGTGGATGGGAGTCGCTTTTCTTGTCGTGTACGCTGCGTATGTCATGATGCTGCGCCGCCATGCACTCCGGCACCAGGAGGCTCACGATAAGGGGTTGATTGCCGAACCGGATGAGCCTCCAGAACGGGCTGGTGTCTTGTTCGGTACATGTCATGTGCCGCTCAACAAGGGTACCGTACCGATGGTGTTGATTTTGTCTACGTTGGTGGCGGCGGCATCCTGTTATTGGTTGGTGGTCGTGACGAGGTCCACGGCAGAACAATTGGACATACCGATCTTCTTTGTAGCGGTGATTCTGGCGGCTGCCGCGTCATCAGTACCGGATACGTTTCTTTCGATTGGTTCAGCCATGCGAGGCGATGATGACGGAGCGATCTCGAATGCATTTGGATCCAATATTTTTGATATCTGTGTTTGTTTCTCGATACCGTTATTGGTGAACTCGTATCTCAACGGTTGGCAACCGATTCATATGACGCAGGATGGGGAACCGATGACGGGGCTTCTTGGATTGTATGTGTTGCTGATTGTTCTGACGTTAGGGACCTTGGCGATGATGTGGCACAAGCACCAGATCACGCGCGGCAAGGCATTGGCCCTGTGTGGAATGTATCTGATCTTCATTGCCTATGCTGTGTTAGGGTCTTTGGGAATTACCTTGTAGCAGGCGGCGCCTGACCCATTGCCGATGAGACAATGTCTTGCCTTTCGGTGTATTCTCCGATTACTAAGCATGGATGGCACACAGTAAACCCACGCTGAAAGAGAGGTTTAGATATCGTTTTGATGGTTTTATGTCCAAAGGTGGACGCTCCATCTTCGTCTCTCTGATTCTGGTCTTTCTCGGTCTGCTTACTGCCATTAGTCTGATCCGGGGCGTTTCCTATATGGTGATGCCCGATGCGCAGAGCCAACATGCCCGTGGCTTTTTCCACAATGTCTACATTACGTTTCTGCAGATGACGGATCCGGGAAATATGGCACAGGATATTGTGTCATCACCCTGGTTTAAGATCTCGGCTGTTTTGGCTGGCCTGGCCGGTGTCGTGCTGTTGTCTTCGTTAATCGCGTTCATCACCACCGCGTTGGATCAGCTACTCTCTCAGTTGCGCAAAGGCCATTCGCGTGTGATTGAAGATGGGCACACGCTCGTGTTGGGCTGGAATGAACGAGTGCACGAAATTCTGCGCGAATTGGTCCTGGCCAATGAGAGTGAGGAGGACCCGGTGGTCGTCATTCTGGCTCACAAAGACAAAGAGGAAATGGACGACGAGTTGGCCATGCACGTGTCCACGACCTTGAACACGCGTGTGGTGACTCGATCTGGCTCGGAGTCGTCGCTTGCGAATTTGGACATTGTATCGGTCAATACTTGTAAGTCGGTTGTCGTGCTAGCGAGGTGCAACGTCAATGGGACACATGACGAAATCGATCACAGTGACGTTGCTGTGATCAAGACGATTCTGGCACTTGTGACAGCACGTAGTGAGGATGTGCAACTCAATATTGTAGCTGAGGTGTTTCATGGACGAAATCGAGATGTGGCCGAGGCGATTTCACCTGACGAGGTCACGACGATCGACACGAATGAGATTCTCGCCAAAATATTGGTACAAACGTCGAGGAGTATAGGATTGTCCGTTGTTTACGGTGAGATCCTGTCGTTTGACGGCTGCGAAATGTATTTTTACGGTGCGGAGTGGGAGGCAGGGTCGACCTTTGGGAGTGTGGCGTATCATTTTCCTGACGGTGTTCCTATGGGGTTGCGGCATGCCGACGGGTCGTTGTCGATCAATCCGGAACCAGCCATGAACTTGCAGCGTGATGACGAAGTACTGATTCTTGCGGAGGATGATTCGACGATCGATTATCAGCCATCACCGGTAGCCACAGCCCGTGATCTACCGTTGGCGGATCGACGAAACGAAACAGGGATAGAGCGGGAACTGATTGTTGGTTGGACACCGAAAATCGAGACGATTCTTCGGGAGTATGCGGATTATGTGAAGGACGGCAGCATCATCGATATCATGTTGCGTGGACCCAACGTGTTGGTTCGAGATGAGATTGAGAGAATTGACAAGGAGTTGCCTGGGGTCGATATCTCGTTGATTGAGGAGGATCCTCTCACGACGGAAGGTCTGCTGGCTGCGAAACCGTTTCATTATGACAACATCATCATTCTGAGTCAGGGGGGAAGGGAGACCGACGACGAGGAACGTACCGATTCACAGACGATCATTATTCTCCTTCTGTTACGACACATCTTTCAAGAGCATGCCGATGAGAATATCAAGACCAAGCTTATTACCGAGATGCTGGATGCGGAGAATCAATCTTTGCTGGATCATACGGGGGTGAACGAGTTCATCATCTCCAATCGCTTCGTGAGTATGTTGCTAGCCCAAATCAGCGAGGATGGAGACATCAAATCAGTTTACGATGATCTGTTCGAGGAGGATGGCTCGGAGATCTATCTTAAATCCACGTCGTTGTACTTCGACGAGCTTCCCGTTGAGGTGAGTTTTGCTGACCTGATGGGCCTTGCACAGAAACGAGAGGAAGTGGCGCTTGGTGTGAAGACGAAAGCCTATGAGCCAGATGAGGAGGCCAACTATGGGGTGAAGTTGATCCCGGAGAAAAACACGATGTATAAGTTGACGAAGGACGATACTCTTGTGGTGTTGGCTGGGGATGAAACCTAGCGGTAGTATTGACACGAATGGTATAACCACTATGTTGGTGTTTTGATTTGTTGTACATTGTCGATATGGGGTGTGACGGAGTTCTAACATGAGTCTTGTTCAGAAATGCATTGTTGAGTTCATTGGCACCTTCTTTTTTGTCTTTACCATTGGCATGGTGGTCTTGGAGCCAACACTCGGCAACTTCGGCCCACTTGCAATTGGTACGGTGCTGGCGGTGATGATCTATGCCGGCGGACATATTTCTGGAGGGCACTACAATCCTGCTGTAACACTTGCCGTATTCTTGCGTGGGAAGTGCAGTGCGAAAGATATCGCGCCGTACATGTTCGTGCAGATTGTCGCGGGTGGAGTAGCGGCCTGGTTGGCCGGAATTCTAAAGGGGAGTCCCGATGTGACTGCAGCTGAACCGAATGTGCTCCATGCCTTGACTGCGGAGTTTCTGTTTACGTTTGCTCTTTGCTATGTGGTGTTGAATGTAGCTACCTCGAAGCAGACGGAGGGCAATAGCTTCTACGGTTTTGCCATTGGGTTTACGGTGTTGGTCGGAGCCTATTCCGTCGGTTCCATCTCGGGTGGCGCCTTCAATCCTGCGGTCGCGGTTGGCATTACGGTGATGGGTCTTTCCTCAATCAGTAATTTTTGGATCTTTTTGGTGGCGAATTTCGTAGGAGGGGCTGCGGCTGCGGCTGTCTTCAAACTTACGAATGGTGCAGACGAATAGATCCTGAAAATCGCAGCAGCCCGCTGCGGACAGATCTGGCTAGATAGAATCTACGCACACAGGTTATGAAAGATGGCCGATCACGGCCTGCGCAAATGACTCTGTGTCCAAGTTGCCGCCCAAGTCACGGGTTGTTTGATTGTCGAGCAGGGCGCAATCGTAGGCATTGCGGATTCTGTCCGCGACCTCGCGGAAGGCTGGTTGTCCCTCGTGATCGGCGATATAATTGAGCATCATCACCCCAGACATAATCAAGGCGAGTGGATTCGCAACGCCCTTTCCAGCAATGTCTGGAGCTGAACCATGGACTGCCTCAAAGACGGCATAGTCGTTGCCGATATTGGCGCCAGGCACGACGCCTAAACCGCCTACGAGTCCAGCGCATAGGTCACTGACGACATCTCCGTAAAGGTTTTCGAGGAGCAACACGTCGAATTGGCCTGGGTCCTGCACCAACCGCATACATCCGGCATCGATAATGGCACTATCATGCTCGATGTTGGGGTACTCATTTTTATGCACATCCGCAGCAGATCGTAGAAACAAGCCATCGGTCAGTTTCATGATGTTGGCTTTATGAAATACGGTGATCTTTTTTCGTTTTCGATGGGTCGCATAACGGAACGCCCAACGTGCGATACGATCGCACCCCTTCTCGGTAGCCACTTTCATGCTCATCACGACACCTGGTGTGACTTGGTTCTCCACGCCACTGTACAGCCCTTCTGTGTTTTCACGGATGATCACCAGATCGACATTTTCGAATCGTGTCCGAATACCAGGCAGACTGCGCACAGGGCGAACGGCAGCGTAGAGTTCTAGGGTCTTTCTCAACTGGACATTGACCGACGAGAACCCTTTGCCAACCGGTGTCGTGCAAGGCCCTTTCAGGGCGACACCATGAGTCTTGATGGCCTCAAGTGTGCGTTGTGGAAGAACCTCATCACCTTCGGCCAACGCAGTGACCCCTGCGTTGTGATCGATCCAGTCAAGCTCCGCTCCTGCAGCGGCCAATACCCTTTTTGCCGCCTCCATCACTTCGGGCCCGATGCCATCACCGGGAATGCAAACAACCTTGCGAGCAACCATCCTTCAACTCCTCTATTTGTACCTGTGTGTTGTGAGATATCCCCCAGCCTAAAGGGCAGGAGAGTGTCACCTCCAGCCCTAACCCGCAACTCTCACACTTTTATTGCGAAAACGTCTGTCGTGGATATCAAGATTGACATCTGGGTGCGGATCAGGATATTCACGCTCCGATTTGTGTATTCTATGATCTTAAACGGGAAAAAAATCTGATATGGCGAAGAGAACCAAGAAATTCAAAACCGAGGTACAGGAGCTATTGGACCTCGTTATTCACTCCCTTTATTCGAAAAAAGAGATTTTTCTTCGGGAATTGATCTCCAATGCGTCGGACGCAATCGACCGAGCTAGGTTTGAAGCCTTGACGGACGAAAGCCGCGCTTCTGAGGGTGAATGGCGCATTAAGATGACGGCGGATAAGGACGCCAGTACACTTACGATTAGCGACAATGGAGTAGGGATGACGGTTGAGGAGTTGGAGAAGAACATTGGCACGATCGCCAATTCCGGTACGCGTAACTTTCTCGCGGGCTTGCAGGGTGATGCAGCCAATCCGGATTTCATAGGTCAATTCGGCGTTGGATTTTATTCGGCCTTCATGGTGGCCGACCAGGTCGAGGTCCTTACGAAGCGAGCCGGCAGCGATGAACCTGCCACGCACTGGACCTCGAAGGGTGCTGGTAGCTATACGGTGAAAGAGGCGGAGAAGGCTGAGCCTGGAACGGACATCATCGTTCATGTGCAGGACGAGATGAAAGACTTCCTCGAAGAGTGGAAGATCCGGCAGATTGTGACCGAGTATTCTAACTATATTGAGTTTCCGATTGTCATGGATGTGACACGCACTCAACCGGCAGAGGAAGAGGGCGGAGAACCGACCACGACGACTGAAGAGGAAACGCTCAACTCGATGAAGTCTATCTGGAAGCGTTCCAAAAGTGACATCACGGACGACGAGTACAAGGAATTCTATCATCATATTAGTCACGATTACGGTGATCCACAGGAGATCCTTCACTATCAGGCTGAAGGGGTAACGGAGTTCACGGCTCTGCTGTTTTTGCCCAAGCAGGCCCCTTTTGACCTGCACTTTCGGGAAGAAAGGCGTGGCATTCACCTGTATGTAAAGAATGTCTTTATCACGGATGATTGTCGCGAACTTGTACCTGACTACCTGCGATTCATGAAGGGTGTTGTGGACGCCAGCGATCTGCCGCTGAACGTGTCTCGCGAAATGTTGCAGGATGATGCCGTGTTGCGTCGGATTAACAAGAGCCTTACTGGCAAGTGTCTCAATACATTTGCTGACATGCAAAAAAAGCGACCCGACGACTACTTGTCATTCTTTCGTGACTTTGGCACGGTGCTGAAAGAGGGGATGCACAGCAGTCCTGAGCATAAAGAAAAATTACAGGACCTCCTTCTATTTCCATCCACAGCTACGGAGGACCACCGTTTAACGACCTTGAAGGAGTATGTCGAGCGAATGCCGGACACCCAAACTGCTGTGTACTATCTCACGGCGGATAGCTTGGCGTCCGGTTCCGCCTCCCCACACCTTGAAGTATTTCGGGACAAGGGGTACGAGGTGCTATTGCTCGTCGACAGCATTGATGAGTGGGTGGCCCAGAGCTTGTCAGAATACGACGGGAAAGCCTTGAAACCCGTGGATCGGGGAGAACTCGAATTCAGTGAGGAAGAGAAGAAAAAGGAAGAGGCCAAGCGGGAAGATGCGGAAAAAGAGTTTGGCGATCTGCTGGGTATCCTTCGCGACACTTTGTCCGAAGATGTCAAGGATGTCCGGTTCTCCAATCGACTTACAGACTCACCTTGCTGCCTGGTGGCGGACGAGCACAGTATGAATCCGAACATGGAACGGATCATGAAAGCCATGAAGCAGGAAATACCGGACAGCAAACGGATTCTCGAATTGAATCCCGATCATCCACTGATGAATCGATTGAAGGATTTGCATGATGACAAGAGCGACCAGCTCGCCGATTTCATTGAGCTCGTCTATGACCAGGCTCTGTTGACAGAAGGATCGCCCGTGCGAAACCCTGTGAAGTTCAGCCAATTGGTGAGTGACTTGATGGTGGGGTCCAAGTAGCTACTCGGTTCAGTTCATTATTGTCACGGAACTTTCGCTTCAATGCGGTACTGTTTGGTTTTCGCTGCAATATTTGTGTCCCTGACAATGTGGTGTGTTCCTGTGCCGAAGAAGCTGGAGTAGCCGGACAGAGGTGCCCAGGTATTGGAGGTGGCGTTCATGGTTTCTTTCACGGTGAACATACGCTGAGTGGATGCATCGAAGACCAAGTCGTGGGTTCCGGCATGTCGCGTCTCTGTGAAGCGGAACACGGAACTTGAGTTTGTTGGAATGGTGTCTGCAGTGTATTCCTGCCACGTGGCGACACCATCGCTGTCTGTGTCTTCCAACGCAGCGGTATCGGATGGAGTCAGTCCGTACTGGGCCAGCCACCATTGTGGTACACTGTTCGTGACGAGCAATGCGTCGAATCGTGCCGTCACAAATTTATCTGCATCCAGAACCATAGAAATGTTGGTTGAAACCGATGAAACATCACCGGTCCATCCGATGAATGAATAGTAGGGTTCCGCTTGAGCTTGCAATTCAAGCGTGCTCATAGCCTTGTAGGCGCCGCTGCCAGCGGTTACTGAACCTTGTCCTTCGATCACGACTTCAACTTGGAAGGTCGGTTCTTTGACGATGGAGAACCAGTCCAGAACAACCGGCGTGTCACCCAAAAATGTAGCGTCTAAGCGGTTGCTGGAGACATCGATGACCATCGAGCCAAGTTTGTTCGTCGAGATGTACATCACCGGATGATTCAGTGGACCGCCACTGATTCTACCGGAGCTACCTGGAACAACATAGACGGCGGCCTGAGATGTGGTTTTGTCGTAGACACCTGTGTCCGTTTCGCGGCCGCTGCCTTCGTCCATCTTCATGCTGGTTGTGAGCGTGCCGGAGTTGTCGTAATGCCCATTTACGAAAATAGACCGTTCATAGGAGTGGCTGTGTCCACATAGAACCAGGTCCACCCCCGCATCTTCGAGCAGTGGCAGAAAGTTTGTGCGCATTTCCTGGAGGCGTGTTTCTGCATCCGAATCGTGGTCCCCTTTTGAATAGGGGGGATGGTGCCAGAATGCGACCATCCAGTCTTGCGTGGTCGAGGCCAGGTCAGCGGCAGCCCACGTATACATGCTGCCATTCGTACTCCGGTCGATATCATAGGAATTCAAACAGAGAAAATGAATGTTGGCATAGTCGAAGGAATAATAGGCTTCTGTGAACGAAGGCACGCCACCCGCCTCTCCCTGATCTGGTAATGTGAAGATGTCGTAGTAGGGGCCAGTCAAGGATGCGGAATCTGCAGTATGTCCATCGTGATTACCTAGCGTGGACCACAGAAATGTGTTCTTGAGTGTGTTTGAATAGATGTTGAAGACAGCGTTCTGATACTGAGCGTCCGTTCCATCGTTGTAGGCATTGTCGCCAAGCATCAGGAAAATGTCGGGGGTCACTGAGCCGTGCCAGGTATAAAACGCGTCGCGCACATTTCGGGCGCTTCGGCTCGCTGTGCCAGAATCGCCAACCACCCATATTCTCGTTGTCTGTTTTGTGCCTGGAGGTGGCGGTGTCTTAAAGAAATGGTTGGTATCGCTACCTTCGAAGATGGTTGTTGTGTCTCCGATCGCATAGTATGTGGTTGTACCTGGTGTAAGGTTGGTCAGTATCACTTCGTGATCTATTCTGGCACCGGCTACTTGTGTGGTCCTGGTAAGGTTGCCTGGCGCGTCCCCATGATAGACCCAACTGTCCGTTGCAAGATCCGTACGCCAGCGAATCACGCCACTTGTGGGTGTGGCATTTTGTAGGTAGGGCCCTCGTAATACAGTGGGAGGAGGCGGTGTTGTCAGAGAGGTGAGTTCCGCGTCGAAGCTAATATCGGACGAGGTGCCAGAGACCTGATGCACTTCGACCGAGAGCATGTTGGTCCCGGCAACAAGCAGGTTGGATGCACCGGTGATGACGGTTTGAAAGAAGTTGGTTTCGTTACTTCCGGTCACAGTCGAACTTGCACGTGTCAGGTAGTTGATTGGATTGGGGGCAGCCGGCATGTTGAAGCGTCCAATGTCGTGGCCGTTCAGATAAACAACCGCGCCGTCGTCGCGCAGTACACGCAGTTGAAGTGTGTGATGTGTGGAAGGGTCGGTAATGGAAAATGCGTGACGGAAATAGGTTGTGATATACCTGTTGGCAGAGTTTGTTCCAAATGAAACGACTGTAGCTTCGGCGCCGTCACCATAGCCCAATTCCGCTGGGCCATTCGTCCAACTCGAATCGTCGAATCCGAGATCGGTCCAGTTGGTTTCCTGATTGCTTCCGTCGTCAAGATACGTCCACGTGGAGGATTCTGCGACAAAAGTGGTGTCTCCCAGCGTTGCGCTCGCCCACGCGCAGCCAATCAAAAGTAGCATGATAGATTTGTTCATGGCTGTGGTGAATCAAGGGACTGTTGTAGTGTGTGTAGCCGTTGCCGTAATTTCTTAACTCGTCTTGTGTTTTTCATAGGACTGGGTAAACCTTGGAGTTGGTAGATGATGTCGTGTACAAGCGTCTGTGCTTCCTGTTTCTGACCGGCTTTCAGTAGTAATTCTGCCTTTGTGACAAGCCATGAATCCTGGTTGCCCGGGAGAGAATCAAGAAGGCTGTCCACCCTTTGGAGAGATTTATCGAAGTGGTTTCTCCGGGTTTCAATCTCCAAGGCCTTCATCTGTAGGCTGGGCACCGCACCTAGTCTTGCTAGACCATCGTCGAGTCCTTGTAGAACTCTGTCCGCTAATTGTTCATCCAAGGCCAAGAGTGTTGTAGCTCGGTTTACATACAATTCGGGGTTTGGATTGGGCGCTAGCCGTATAGCGTGATCAAAATCCGACACGGATTGCTCTACATGGCCAAGTGCTGCGTGGATCTCGGCCCTTAGCATCCTGGCCCGTCCATGGTTGGGTTGTTTTTCCAGGTACTGGTTTACTTGGAAAAGGGCTGTGTGGTTCCAACCTCCTTGTTGAAGCGCCGAGGCTTGCCGCAACGAATGTTTTAGTTCCAGAGGTTCTAACGAGGCTGCGGCACAGAAATCGGAATAGGCAGCATCCCAGTTTTGGTCGAGCATATGCAGACCGCCACGCTTAGCGAGCGTTGCTGCATCATTCGGGTTCGATTCGAGTTCTTCGGTGAGCCAGTTGATTCGTTCATGGACCGTGCCGTGGCCAAGAGAAGGGGTGGGAAAACATGGGGATAACGTAAGCGCCGCTGCCGCTAACGTAAAACGTATCGAATAGAGTCTTGACAGAGATAGCATGAACTTGATACTATCGGACCGATAGGGCCAATATTACACTTGATGGGTATCGGTTTGCAACCCGTTTTGTTGCTGTCCGATGCGAGTGAGACGTCGTTACTCGGCAGTCTGACGGCTAAGTGAAAAGGGTGCGTGTTCGTCATCTTGCCCATTCACTTGCATCGTCCAGTCGTGTTCAATCGTATTTTCGTCGTGAATAGTGAGTGTAAGGGAGTGCATGTGGGCCTCGTCATGATTCTCCATCCCGGTCGAATCTTTACAAACAAAGGATAGGACCTTATCGCCCTCGTTCTTCTGCAACGTCATACGTGGTTGATTGCCGAGCATGCAGTAGTGGGTCATGAGGATGTCATCACCGTCCCGGTGATACATCGAAACCATTTCCATCGGCGTGTTGGGATGAAGTGTTTCTATGAGGACGGATCCGCCACCGGACAGCCGATAGATCACGGTGATGGGCATCTCTTCACCCTTCATGGTCATCGTTCCAGTCCACGTTCCGACGAGCTGCTTGAGTGGACCTAAATCAATCGTCTCAGCTGGAGGTTTCATGTTGGGATCCGCTTTTCCTGAGAGGGTGAGAGACAGACCGAGGGCCAATGTAGTTAGGGAGCAGAGGATAGTTTTCATGGTCGAGGCCTTTAACATATTTAGCAGAATCTGACAACTGAAATCAGTACTTGGAGTTGGGATGCCACAAGGTGGGAGATCCTGCATGTTAGCTTATGCTCATGTTTTGCAGTATTTGGTCACCTGCATGTGCTAGCTCTTCCGGTAGCTCGGGCTGATCTGTCACGGCATCTACAAACGGTAGGACACCCAGAATACGCGTATGTCCTCGCTGAGCGATCGTCTTCTGGTTGTCCTTTTCAAGGTCTCCCCATGGGACGTCATTCTTGTTGGCAATAACGACGCCCAGCACGTCGAGGTCGCGGTTTCGCAGGGCCCGCAATGTCAGGAGCGTATGGTTGAGGGTGCCGAGGCCTGGTCTGGCGACGACCACAACGGGTAGTTGGAGACGACAGGCTAGATCCAGCATGTCTTCTTTGTCGTTGACGGGCACCAGAATGCCTCCAGCTCCTTCACAAAGAACTGGATTGTAACGATGTGCCAGCTTGATAAAGCATTCCTCTACATGATCTAGTGTAGGATGTTCGTTGGCCTGACGAGCGGCAAGATGTGGAGAACAAGGTGGCGCATAACAGTAAGGAGCCATGAGGTTGTACGGTACGTGCTGTGACTCAAGGTTAGACCATTGCAATGGCAGGTCCAAATCTGGTGCTTGCCAACTGTTTCTCGTTTGATAGGCGCCGGTTTGGAACGGCTTCATGCAGATGGCCTGAATACCGGTTCGACGCAGACAGGCCAACAGAGTTGATGTGAGTACGGTCTTCCCCACATCTGTGTCGGTTCCAGTAATAAAAAGAGAAGGTACGATTGGCTGCATGAGAGAATGGTCGTTTTGAATCTAGTCGCCATATTTCGCAAGACGGAAGGGTGCAAGCAAATCAGGCGGCTTTGCTTATCTTCATGGAACGTAGACCTTGAGGAAAAGCACCTTGTAGCCGGCTCTCACGCCCCGAAGCGGATCTTCGTACCGTTCCTGATACATTTCCTCGAGAGCCTGGAGTTCCGAGCGTGATAGGGGACTATGAGATTGCGATACTGGCCCCCCCGTCACGCCCATCTCATGAATAGCGCGTAAGAAGGCTGCCGTGGAAGGGTAGTGCGCTACGAGAGTTTGTTCCTCATGGTGGACAATTTCATATCCGGCGGAAGCGAAGCGATCTAGTGTTTTTTGAAGATCGGGCAACCGTCGTCGTGGTGGCTTGTCAGGTGCCACTGCCGTTCGTACTTCGCGCAGCTCACCTAGGGTACCGTCCATCATAATGGAGCAGACCAGTTCCGCAGGGGGGGTGGAAATCGTTCGCAGCTTGGCCAAGACCTGCACCAAGGGCTCCACCCAATGCAGAACGGAGTTGCTAACGATGAGAGGAAAACATGCCTCACTCTCGAATGCTTCAATGTCCGACTGGAACCAACGAGCTTGTACACCTGACGGTGCTGCCAAGCGACATTGTTTAATCATGTCGGCAGACACATCAAGAAGATGAAAATCTGCATGCGGGTATTTTCTGAACAAGAGGCGTGTCATGTGGCCTGTGCCGCAACCGATTTCGAGAATGGGCGAGGGTGTTGATGAAGTTGGCAAGACCTTCGTCAGAAGGCTGGCGACAGTTTTCTGTATGTGTGCATGACTGTCGTACGTTTCGGCGGAGGCCGAAAAGCGGGAAGACACGTTCGATTTATCCTTTTCGTCGGTCATGCTATCGTCTCTACAAAACGAGCGATAGACTGTATCAGAATTTCTTCGGCTGAAAAAGGAATGTCGTGTCCTGCGTCAGGGATAGGTACGAATGAGCTGTTCGGTAGGCCCTGATGTAGGGCTTCGCCTGCGGCTTGCGGAATCACTGTGTCTCGGCTGCCATGTAGGATCAGAGTCGGCTGGCAAATGGCCGCCAACTGACTGCGCACGTCAAAAGAGAGCAGATAGTCTAGTCCAGCGACGAGTCTGTCCGTGCTTTGATGGGCTGTTACGTTAAGCCGCTTGGACAGGTCCTTCTCAGACAGGGTGTGGGGTCGAGCAGCCTGTTTGTGAAACGCCGTGAGACTCGTTTCTCTGTGACGGAGCAATCCTCGTTTGAGTGTTTTCACTTGGTCGGGTGGTGTTCCATGGCGGAACCCCTCCGTGGAACAAAAGGACGGAGTGCCGCTCATTAAGATCAAGCCGTGGGGTTGAAGAGCCTGTTGAAGTACCGCTTGCATAACAAGCAAGCTACCTAGTGACCAGCCGCCCAACAAGAAGGGTGTGTGAGTATCAATGACTTGGTTGAGAAGCGTCGTTGTTTCCACGACCTCCAATGGATCCAAGATGATTGTGCGAGCAAACGGATCGGTATGTCGAACGAAATTGTTCCACAGACAGGGCGGAAACGCCCAACCGCTTATGAGTAGGAGTTGTGGTTTCACAATGGGATCGGCATCTCGTGTATGATGCGGGATATTGTTGTCGCGGCATAGGCTAGGTCGTCCTTGCTGTGTGCCATCGTCACAGAGAGTCGGAGTCGTGATGTCCCACGAGGCACGGTTGGGGGGCGGATCGCGACCGCGAGAATGCCTTCCTCGTAGAGTTTCTCGGCTACGGTTACAGTGACGTGGTTATCGCCCAGTACGATGGGAATGAGTTGGCTGGCCGAGTTGGACGTGTTCAAACCACAGTCCTGTAATTTCTTGCGGAAGAAATCAGCTTTCTCCAGCAACTTCTCTCCGCGATTCGGTTCTCCCTCCAAAACTTGCAAAGCGGCCAACGAACCGCAAATTGAGGATGGAGGCAGGGCCGTGGTGTAGATGAAGGAACGAGACAACTGCACAAAAATATCTCGCCACCGTTCCGAGCAGGCGACAAATCCACCGTAATTGCCCAGCCCCTTGCTCAAGGTACCCATGCACAGACTGGTCTGTTCCTGGAGTTTAAGCTCCGCTACTCGACCCGCCCCTGCTGGACCAAATACGCCAGTTGCATGGGCTTCATCCACGAGAAAAACAGCATGGAAGCGAGATGCGATTTCAGCAAGTTCCGCAAGTGGTGCGAGATCGCCATCCATACTAAAGAGAGACTCTGTCACCACCAATTTTCGGTTCTTGGTGCCATGTTTTTTCAACTGATGCTGCAGATGATTCGTGTCATTGTGATGAAATCGAATCAAACGGGCGCCACTTAGCCGTACAGCGTCTAGCACACTTGCATGGATCAGCCGGTCGACGAAGGCCACATCATCTGAACCAATGCAAGCCGTCACGACACCAAGGTTCGCCATGTAACCGGATCCGAACACAAGTGCAGCTGGATAGCCTTTATGTGCAGCGAGCGCAATTTCTAACGCTTCGTGCACATTCAGGTTGCCCGCCACGAGACGTGATGCCGTAGCCCCTGCGCCAAATGTGCGCACCGCTTGTGCTGCGCCTTCTATGACTCGCTGATGATTGCAGAGATCGAGATAGTCATTAGAGGCAAAATTTAGAATTCGTCGACCCGCCATGTGTAGGATGCCGCCCGTTCCTGGGAGAGTTTTCAGGGTACGCACGCTGTCTTGCTCGCGTCGTTGTTCCATCTCTTTGGAGAGCCAGGGTGGGTCCTTCATGGTTGACCAGAATCTACTAACCGTGTTGTCATGGCGCTTGCGCGGCAGATTACCCTAATCCGTTGTGTAGGGTCGAGGTTGGGATAAAAGGACGTATATGAATTGGAACAATATAGCAGATCGGGTATGTGCTGGAGATGTTTTGTCGCGTGACGAGGCCACGGCCTGTCTACAGAGTTCGGACGACGATCTCCTTTCAATCTTGGATGCTGCGTTTCGCGTGCGTCGGGCCACTTGGGGGCGAGGTGTCAACCTACATGTTTTACAGAACGCGAAGAGCGGGATGTGCCGCGAAAACTGTTCGTTCTGCAGCCAGGCCATCGGAGCGTATAGCGGGGTCGATCGATATCAGCATCAATCGGTCGACGAATTGGTAGCAGGCGCGTTTTCGGCACATGAGCGCAATGCCGTCAAGTACTGCATGGTCACAGCGACGCGTGGGCCATCTGCACAGGAACTCGACACGATTTGTGAAGCAACGCGCCGCATCAAGGATAAGGTCAACATACATATCTGTACATCGTTGGGTCTGTTGACACGCGAACAAGCTATGCAGCTCAAGGAAGCGGGAGTCGATCGTTTCAACCACAACCTCGAGACGTCAAACCGCTACTATCCAGAAGTCTGCCAGACCCATACTTGGCAAGAGCGTGTCGACACCATTCGTTATGTGAAGGAAGCCGGCATGGAAGCATGTTGCGGTGGCATCATGGGTATGGGAGAGACGAATCTGGATCGAGTCGAACTCGCCTTCGCCTTGCGCGAGTTGGAAGTCGAATCTATACCGGTCAATTTCCTCGACCCACGACCTGGCACCCCGTTGGAGCACATGAAACGACTGTCGCCCAACGAGTGTTTACGAGCACTGTGTATGTTCCGACTAGTCAACCCTACGCGTGATATTCGTGCCGCGGGCGGGCGGGAAGTTTGTTTGCGGCATCTGCAGCCGTTAGCTTTATACCCAGCTAATTCCATCTTTACTGAAGGGTATCTTACCACGGAAGGACAGGGTGAATCGAAGGATCTGGACATGATTAGTGAAGCCGGTTTCTACGTGCGTGATCTTGTGGACGACGGACGTGAATCGTGTGCTACCGAGGAACAGTTGATAACAGGCCAGTCACACGCTTAACCCGCATATCTCACACTTCTTTGTCGTGAGAGGTTCAGTCACGGGCGCCGCCAGGGCCAATATCGATCATACGCTTGACGGCTTGATAGGCACGGACGCGGATCTCCTCAGGGACATCGATTTCGTATTGCATTTTCTGCAGACATTCGAGGGTATCTTCCATCGTGATTTGATTCATGTGTGGGCATCGAATGCTGCAGATGCGGACCATCTCCTTGTCAGGATTTTCTGCTGCAATGTTGTCGCCCATGCTGCATTCGGTCAGAAGTAAATACTGTGTGGCCTGATTTTCATGCACGTACTTGACCATGGCTGTCGTGCTGCCGGAGAAGTCTGCGGCTTCCACAACCTCCGGCGGGCACTCCGGGTGAGCCAAGACGATGACATCAGGGAATTGTCTGCGAGCATTCTCAATATCGGCCACAGTGAATCGTTCATGTACTTCACATTTGCCATGCCATCCAACGAATTGATAGTCGAGTTCATCGAAATTCGCAGTCGGTGTCTTGGTGGGAAAGATGATCGTCTTGCCGGTCTCGCGTGCGACATTTTTGGCCAGATACTCGTCTGGCAAAAAAATGACGCGATCTACGCCAAGTGACTCGACGACCATTGCTGCATTGCTGGAGGTGCAGCAGATGTCTGTCTCCGCTTTGACGTCGGCATAGCAGTTCACGTAGGTAACGACCGGCACACCGGGAAATTGTTGCTTTAGGTTGCGGACGTCCCCGGCTGTAATGCTTGCGGCGAGGGAACAACCGGCTTTCTTCGCGGGAAGCAAGACAGTCTTGTCGGGGCCTAGAATCTTAGCGGTTTCCGCCATGAAGCGAACGCCACAGAAGACGATCACATCTGCGTCGGTCTCCGCGGCTTTGCGACTGAGCTCTAGGGAATCTCCGGTGATGTCGGGTACGGAGTAGTAGAGAGCCGGCTCCATGTAGTTGTGTGCCAAAATGATGGCATTGCGTTTCTTCTTGAGCTCGATGATCTGCTCCGCAATCTCGGATTTGTAACGAAGCTCCACGTCGGGTACGACGCTGCTTAGCTTTTCTTTCATTTTCTCGTACATCGCAACGGCAGACATTACAAACGCTCCTATAGCCGGCTTCCATAAAGTTGCACGTAGTATAGCTGAGCTGTGGCCAAGGGCCAAGGGTGGAAGCAGGAAGTCGGAGGACAGAGGTCGGGGGGGGGCGAGGTCGGAAGTCAGAAGTCAATCTTCCGAATTCCGACTACTGATCTCTGATTCCGTTGCAAAACTCCCTCTTTCTTTCAACAGAACGTGTGGGGCGCATTCCCCACTGCTCGTGTTTTACCTATCGATCGAATTCTTTAGCGTACAAGAAACCTAGCCTGAAACTTCAATACTGTCACTGGCGATTTGCCGATTGATCCTGTGCTGGAGGTGCTATACGGAGTTACATCAGAAAAAGTGTGACATATGCAGGCTAGATACGGTTCATCCAATGCCTGTTAAACTATTCATGCCTATCGCCGTCTTGACGCAACCCGAAGGGCCAAAAGAACAAGGCTCAGGAGGAGAAGGGTCGATCCTGATTCAGGCACGGGAGATATCGCGACTGCCACTGGGCCATAGATACTTATGACACCGGCAAGATCATCGGCCTGTGGGCCGGAAAACGCCTCTGAGTAGAACGGATTCATCAGCGATCCAGGCACCGATGTGTGGCCTAAACCAAGGGCGTGACCGAGCTCGTGGGCAAAGACCTGAAAGATGTCAATGCCTGGCCCGCCAAAGCCAATTTTCCATAATTCGTCTTTGTCAAAATGAATGTCCCCCGCCGCGGTAGCTCCATTCGTAGGCGGTGAAAAGCCATGCGCCAAGGTACCATGAGGGCCGCCTAAGAATTCTCCAGCGATCCGAATATCACCTGTCGGTACGGAAAGAGGATGATTAAATGGCAGATCGGAATCCCCAACCTCTATAAATGTCAAGTCCGCGACCGAAGCCCATGCATCAAATGCAGCTTCTATCTCGGCCATATACCCAACCGGCATGAACGTTTCCAAATCCACGGCAGGACTTGCGTCCAGAAACCCTATCGTCTGGTAGCTATACGTGATGGTCGCCCCAGTCCCAAACTCTGGCGGCCCCCACTTTCCAGGCGAGGTCGGACCCAGTACAAAACCGCTTGCAGCGGGTATGCCGACCAATGAACTGAGCGAAAATGCCCATACTGCGTTTCTTATGCTTTTTCTACTTGTTCCCATGATATCTTCCTTACAAATTAAAATTATCGAATATTATTCCTCGATGAGACAAATTGTTATCGCAAATATCATGCCACCGACTGGAAAACAAAAGACAGAGATGGCAAGGGTATTTGTAAAGTACTATAGGTAAACAGGATACATAGTTTCCTATTCCATTTTTCAACCCATTAACCGATGATGAATTTGTCTAGAAACTGTAAAGTATTCCGACATATTCAATCCGAGTCAG
This sequence comes from Phascolosoma agassizii, assembly GCA_035593235.1. Lineage (NCBI taxonomy): Eukaryota > Metazoa > Annelida > Sipuncula > Phascolosomatiformes > Phascolosomatidae > Phascolosoma > Phascolosoma agassizii. The sequence goes on from JAVJHY012239364.1 coordinate 21,199, forward strand.
AGGTGGTATTTCTTGACTTTGTTCTATTTTTTGCAAAAATAGGATGTCAGACAAAGTTGTAAAGTTTTCCGACAAGAAAGGACTTATCGAGAACCTGTTGGGGAAAAGACAGGTTATGTACCGGTGAGGGAAGAGGGGTCATTAGTTAGGTGTTTGCGGATCGGCACCAGAGCGTACGATGCGGAATGACTATCACTGCCATCCCACAGCGTGGTGGAAGAGGCTACCGTGGGTCCAAAAGCCTTTGTAATGTACTGCTTTTCAATCTACGTGTTTGTTTTGTCGTTCGCCTGTGTTGTGGTTCGTGCCCGCGATCGTTGAAGGCAGCATGTATCGCGGCGCGCAAGGGACTGAGCGCCCTACCAGATTCATTTCCAAAGCTGTGTGCACAAAAAGGTAGGGCGCTCAGTCCCTTGCGCGCCGCCGTGATTCAAGAAATGCGAACCTCAACCGGTTTTCGGTTGAAGATTGTAGCCAGCCAGTCAGCTTTCATAAAGTCCTCTCATGACTTACGGGACGGTAGTGCTTCCATCTTTAAATAACGGATCATCGACACTACCTGACCAATCATGCCACCGTAGTGGGCTCCAATCTCACGCTGCGTCCAGATCGTCAGCCGCACCGCCATCCTCTTCGTCAACCCCGCTGATCCACCGTGATCGCTCAAGACCTCAATCTCTACACCAAAGTGGTTCCCTACTGCCTCGTCAATCTCATCGAGGCACACGTCAAACACTGGCAAGTCGACGTCCTGGTCCCGTATATTGCCCAGTCGTCGCTCCTCTCCCCCCAACTCAATTCGCCCGACAAAGTCTTCGAGTCCCAAGTTCTGTTTGCATTCGACAATTCGTCTCGACTCGGCGGCTTTGCTCTGTGTATACTTGCAAGAATTTCTCTTGCAAGTATAACATACGTCATGAAGTCCAATTCGCTGGAGAGAGCTGCACATAGACCAAGCTCAGCACGTGATCCCAAGGCGTGATGAATCGAGAACAAACCTTATCCTTGCGGGGGAATGACTTCACACACTTGGCGAAATATGATAGTCGTCTTCTCGACTCAAGTTGCGCCGGCATCACATCATCTCCTTTTTTTGGTTGAACAGAAGAGTGTAGCCAGCCGATCAGCCTTCATACAGTCTTCTCATGACGGGTGGGATGGTAGTGAAATGAAAACAGTATTTATGGCATCAGGGATTCGCATCCACCGATAGGGATTTGCGACGCAATCGTCTTGTGCTGTACCTCTACCACATTTTGGCTGTTCATTGGGTTCCCGAATGGGTTGGGATCGGGACTCGAGTTGCCCCGGTCTTTTTGATGAGCTTCTGCTTGGCAGGTCTAAGTTCGTGGTGTGTAGAAAAACCTCGCAAGAAACAGCCAGTCGGAGAGGCCCTATGACTTCTCAAAGGCTCGTCATTCGAAACGAATACCTCGCAGCGTCCAGCAAAATCATCAGCGGGAAGTTACTTCCCACGACGACGCCCGCATCGTCTGCAAGGCACGAGACGGTGACATTCGCCGAATGCCGATTCCCAGAAAGAATTGAGTGGTTTGATGACTTGAAATCTCTTTTCACGGAAGGGTGCGACAAGGGATACATTACCAACATCATTGTTCACGGAAGTTATGGCGACGGTACATTTTGCCCTTATAGTGATCTGGACATTACCGTAAAACTCTCCCAGCAATTGTTTTCCGACCCCCCATTGCTGCACGCATTCGCGAAATGGAATCGACACCGAGTGTTTCCATTCTTGGTTAAGGTCGACCCTCACCAACACCATGGCGTGTTTTTCCTGTGGGACGAGTTGCAGTCTCGGTATTCCGAGGCGATTCTACCGTTGGAAGCGTATAGTCCTCAGAATTCTTGGTCATTCGTACCGGACGAGACTAGCTTCGACGTGGTCGACGATGGAGCGTTTACTTGCTTAAGCACACAGTTCATGAGTGGGATTGGTAAGAGCAGCAACACGTTTTTCAGATACGGATATTGTGCGTATCAAGTGAAACGATTTTTGAGCAACGTCATGCTCGTACCTGTGCTTTATTATTCGGACCAGGGACTCATGATGCCAAAAGTAAACTCGTTTCCGTTATTTTACGGCGATTTTGGGACGTTAGCAGATCCGATACGTCGAGCTTCAGATCTTCGAAAGAATTGGCGCGGCTCCAGTACGGTCAACAGAATGCTCGCTAACGCAACATCCAAGAATTATCGCCTGTACCGGAGCGTGCAAAATTTGTACCCTAGCCCAGTTCGCAAAGCGAAGCTTGAACAAATCACAAGTGAAATCGGACCACTCATGGAGGAAGTGTCATGTCGCATCGGTTTAACGTAGTTAACCCACCACGAAAACGGGAACTGAGTGAGTACCAGTCGCAAATAGATGAGTTCGTTGACTGGTACCAGAGGGTGCCCGGCGTGACTTGCATTGCGACAATGGGGTCCATCAAAGCACCTGGGTATTCTGATATTGACTTTGTACTTTTCGTTGACGAATCGTTCAATAGAAAAAGCGCTCTCAAGCTTTCACATCGACAGTCATTCAGAGACAGCGGGTTAGTTTTGCATGCTCCAGTCATATTGGGGCCACATTATTTAGCAGAAGTTTGGCGTCTGTTGTACATTTCCAATTTGACGGCGTTAACGGGAAGCATTCCAGCAAGCTTTCTTGGTGAACCACCATCAAGTTATTCAGCGTTTGCCGCACTTTCGTTGTTAATAGACTTCAATGAAACCAGGCTCCTTCAATACAGTTCAACGGAATCCACTCAGGTGCTTGACCGAAGGTATTGGAGTACGGTGCTTTGGTCTCTGACGCATAGTGTGCTTTTGACCGAAACAGCCGGTGTCAATCTTAGTGCACAAGCACTGCAAGTAGTCGACGAGATTCGAACGGATCGGCAACGATTCTGTTCGCACGGTGAACTATCCTCGGACGAGGAGTTTTGTGCTCTTTATGAAAAATCTAGACTTGTGACGGAAGAGATCTTCAATTCGTCATTAGAACTCGAACGACGCATGCTCTCAGAATCGGACGAGACTGTTGAAACTGTTGAGACTGTTGAATTGGCCTTCCGTATCGGAAACAAGACAATCGTGTGCCAACATAGCGACGTGGAATATGACGTTGCTGCAATCCGGCTTGGCACGCGTTCATTGCCATACTCTACCCGTGCCAAAATGCCAGCTGCCTACGGCAGACATTTAGCAGCCTATGGATTCGCGCCACTGGGTAAACGGTCGACAGTACCACCGCAGCTGTCCGACTCGGCTTATCGCCAATTCCTGAAGTTGCGATATCAGGCCGCCTTGCGTCACTACGAGTTTAATAAGTCAAAAGGCTTGTTGTTTGCAAATGGGCCATGCCTAGGCTTGCCATTGTGCTATCCCGTTAACACGAAGTACATCTTGTCATCCATAGCTCATCGTGTCCGTGACAAGATGAGTGTCATCAAGTGAAAAAGCCAAGCTTGCTTGATGGATCGATAAGGTAGTTCTCGCCCTTTACTAGGTTTCTTTCCCTGTAGAGACACAGTTTAGCAACGGAACGAGTGACCAGATAAACAATGTGATTGCGAGTCCACCAGTGAAGTGAAGAATCCAATCCGTCTGACCTCTGAGCCCAACCAGCATGACAAACTTGTGCAGTACCAGCACTGCGAGTGGAGCCCACCATGCGGTTTTCGCCAGGATGTCACGGAAGAGTCTCATTTTTTTAAACCGAATGTTAACGCGCACGAAACGCAGCGTTAGCTGTATATGGTGCCGCCTCTTAACTCAGACCCTTCATTGGGTTTTAGATAACGTCAGCGCAACTCCGACAGGCTGCTACGCTGATGAAGAACGGCGGTCCATCGCACATTTGCCTCCTTATCTCTAGCCCGCATGGATCACACTTTTCCTACTACGGCCGCGAATCACCCCGCCACGATTGGCCAAAGCCTTGATCCTCCAATTTGCAGTGTGTCCACACGGCTTCATCGGCGAATCTTCGTTTCGACCAATCCCGGCGAATGCTTCACGCCCTCGCTACGAAAAAGTGTGATCAATGCGGG
>JAVJHY012240422.1:0-25226 GCA_035593235.1 Phascolosoma agassizii
ATGATAGTGCCGCACCGTAAAGAATATCTCTGAAACTTCCAAAATCGGGAATTAGTTCTAAATTCCTACAAGACAATGTCAAGCTCATAATTAGATATTCCATATACGGTAGATAAAATTTCTGTTATTTCATAAAATCGATATCTATGTGTATATGGGATTCTTTTTGAATCCACCATTTCCAGAACAGACGGTACTGTTTCTTGCAGCCTGCCTTTTGAAATACTCTGATTAGGCCCGCCAAGATAGTCTGTCTTTTCAAGTATGAAAAATGATCATATCTTGATGATTATGATGAGAGAAGAATTACAAAAATACAAAGTTAATTTAAGAATATATAGATATTAAATTATAAAATTAGTTTAATTCATGACCAGATATTTTAGTGTTGGAGAATGGTTCCTCATAGGCATATCTTTGCCCCTTATAGCAATAATAATTCCACAGACTGCCATCTCAAAAGAAGCTGGGTTTGTTGCCTTATCTGCAATCCCTTTTTTTGTTATGTTTTTAGTTCCAGCATTTATTAAATATCATAACAAGAAATTAGATTTTAAAATTAATTATATTAAACACTCACGTGGATATTTATCATAATTTATTTAATGCTAGGTTTATCCATCATGGTCCTAGGTGAACTTGCAGAAAAGTATGGAAGTCTTGTTGTAGAATTTGAAATGATCGATACCTTGATACTTTTGATAGTAAGTGTCATACCGCTTTTTGTTATTTTCGTAATTCCTATCCCATTAGCAATAAAAGAGTTTCAAAAAACAAAGGGAACAACAATTGTAGTTTCAGAAACATCTGTTTACATGATATTGTTACTTGCAATATTGATAGAAATATTTGGTATTGTAAATGGATTTTTTGTACCTGGATTATTTAATCACTTTTTGGGAGCCATCACAATACAAGTTATCACGATTCCAATTCAATATCTACTTATCAAAGATATAGTAAATACATCTATTTCTGAAAATATTAAAAAATCCTGATTTTCTCTTTTTCTCAATCAAAACCCACCCTTTAATCTACTTCCAGCAAAGACCATGATCCAGTAATCCAATCCCATCAGAAATGCATCGCCCATGTCAAACTTCATCTTCCTCTTGTCTGATTTTCCTTCTCGTTATATTCAATTGACTTTATCTGCAATATCAAATCAGAAAATATAGGGTGTATTCTTACCTCGTAGTTTTGAACCGTTATTGACGCGTTGATTGACTTTCTATTTGTCTTTGCAGATCCTGTAGCTAAATTACTAACCATCTCGGAAAATGCTGAATCAACCTAAATACCGGGGGCAAAATGATGATCAGATCACCAAAATGCGCCAGAACCGCAGAAGTCCATACTTTTCTCGCCTTTTATACAAATGATTCATGAGTTTTTGTGAAATATCCATTATCCGTATTTATCATATTGTTATCGGGATTAATTCTACTGCTAATTCCAAATTCCTATGGTTTGACGCCTCCTCCTGTACCTGATACAGACTATAATGATCAGAAATTAAGACAGCAAGAGCACATGTGGCAGCTTGGAAAGAACCTGTCAGTCGGGGATTCATACACTTACAAGATCTGTGACCCCAAAACAATCCCGACATCAGCTCAAAACTATCATTACTTTACTCAGGGAAACGATGATCACAATGATAGTGTTTGCTATACGATAAAGATGGACTTTGTAAACCTGCTAAACTCAGATGAAAATCAGATTAACAGTGACGTATGGGTTGTGCAAGCAGCAATTGATGAGAATTCGGCCCTAGATGACGGTCTGAGATATTCAGTGTTTCACATCGATACCAAAACATTTGAGGTAAGATCAGCTGATACAATTCATCCGGATACCAAAAAATATGCTGATTCCCTGCAAAAGACTCTGTTTTCACTAAACAAGTACACTGCTCCTGAACCCCAGCTGTTGCAAATAGGTACAGGGTGGGGCGAGGTAACTGAGGCCTTGGGAGAGCAAGGTGAAAACCCATACATGACAGTACTTGACAATAATCAGGAATTCTCAGTAACTCAACATCAGTTCATCTTACTAAAGAATCAAAATGAATTTGCCACGCGAGACATTACAGACGCATTCCAGGTGGGGTATGAGATTGACATCTTTGATCCTTTCATTTTATCTGATGACAAGAAAAAGATCATAGAGAAAACAGATGAAGAAGACACAAACAACGTAACAACCTCTTTTTTGATAACAACTGATTTACCGTTCCCTTTGTTTGCTGAATCATTCAACCCGGTTTACATTACGCAGCCGCAAAAACAATACGAGTTTGAGCTGGTGACATTCTTTACAAACAACAAAAACATTGATCTTGGGATAAAGCCTGTTGTTGAGGTAATTTCAGATGATGATGTAGAGGATTTGCCGATAGTGGAAAGAGGAACAATCGAATTGACATTTCCAGACGATGATGATGTAGAAGTTATTTCAGACGATGATGCTGTCCTCACTACGGATGATTATCCTATTCCAGACGATGAAGGTCCTGATGTAATAATTAATTCAGATGATGATGAAATAAAAATTGACGACAATAGCACAGACTATTCAAACATGTTAGGACTTGCAGTATTACTGGCTCTAATGATTGGAGGCTTTGCCATCTTTAAGAAACTAAAATCTTCAGGGTTCAATAACGAGCTGGGAAAGACAATAAAGAAAAAATCACACAACTCTTCAACCAAAGCCGTCATACCATTTGATGAAAACCTTCACATCGAGATAATCTCAAAGAGGAATAACTAATCATGTTTGAAATTATTGCCTTTTATTCAAATAACATATGGTGTTGTAGAAGAAAATGAGCGTAACAAACGTAGAACTGGTAACATTTGAGAATGATTCCGTAGTGAATCAAAAATCAATATCACTTCCAATCGGAAAGGTATCAATCAGGCAGACAATCATCTTATTTGTAGGAATTCTAGTAACGTTTTTGGCTTTTATTATTTCTGATAATCTTATAATTTCTGGACTGATCTTTGCAGTGTTTTTGGGACTTGGTCTGATAGGAACCAAGGTCATGTCACTTGATCAGATGCTAAAGAGTCACCTAATCCTTTTGATAAGGAAAACATCACTTGACGTCAAACATGAGTACATGGAAAAGAAAAACAAGAGAAAATTATCACCATCATCAAAATCCGGTGAGACTGAAAGAGATGGCAGTAAACCAAAGACAAGATTGCAAGAGCTGGAAGAAGAGCAACAGAAAAACAACAACGGCTTGGTAGACAAGGCATTATCTGAGTTGCAATCGCTTTTCGGTAAAAAAGATGGCAAGACAAAAAAAGTCAATAATGTTGGTAATCCAAAAAATTTTCTCAAAAACAAAAAATTCTCAGCTAATGTTGAACTTTCTGATCAAAACATACTCAATGTATCTCTGTCAAAAAACAAAAAGCAGAAAAACAAAGTCGCGTCTGATGGTGACAAGGATAACCAACCAATAAACAAAATGTTGGACAGATTCTCAAAAAAGAAAAAAAGTAATTCTTCCTCCTCGTTGGATTTGACAGATGATGATGAAAAAGAAGATACAAAACTAAGCAAGCGCATCACGATATCCCTTGATGGAGACAAACTGGAGGAATCACAATACTCTATTAATTCTGATAACGAGATTTCAGTAGTCCTTGGAAAAAATAAAATTTTAGATTCATCTGCATCCTATGAGATTACTGCGACAGCAGATTATGATTATGATCCCAATAAACAATCTATAATTACATAAGGGCTAAAACCGATTATTTTTTCCTTTTAAGCAAACCCTGATGATATTTCAATGATTAAGAGAAAGGACGGTGAGCTGAAGGAAGGCGAATCTATTGGTGGCTTTTTCATAAAGCTGGTGATATCCCTGGTAGCAGTCATCATCGTAGCGACAATCGTGCCTGACGTGCTTGGCGTGAATGTACAAGAACTCTGTATCGAGGATGCAACCATACTTGGTGACATTACTGCAAACCACTGTGGTGATGCCTCTGTATTTTTGACTGATGCAGTAAAGGGCATAATCGGAGACGGTTATAGCTTTTTGCTAGTTGGAATTGCATTGGCATTTATCGGAATTGGTGCATACAAAGGAGTTACCTACAAAGTACTTTCAGTACCAATGCTTGGTTCCAAAAAAGAATCAACTGAAGCAATAGCAGCATAAGGGCACATGGAGAAGCAGATGTGAGTGATACAAACTACCCTGAGAAAAACGACAACAACAGAAGACAAAAGATTCTCGGGGTGTTGTTCTACTCAAGTCTGCTCTCACCTCTCTTTTTTTATGTGTGGTGGTTTGACAGACCTCAATTATCTTTGTTTGGTATTGTGATGCCGTTGTACGGTTTTTGGATTGCAATGTTGTTTTTGGATATGAGAATCACTTTGTCAATAAAGGACTTGATAAAACAGTATGAGGAAAATGGGATATTTCGATTCCTCTATACAAAGTACCGAAGATCAGTTGCAGTTATTTTACAATTGATCATAGAGGCAGTGTTTGTCCTTGTATTGCCATCTCTGATGTTTCCAAGAGACTTTGGAGTTACATTGTTTTGGGATTATCAGACATCTGCAATATTTGCAGCAATCGTTGGTGTCTTTCATGCATTAGCTTGGTGGAACAACAGAAGAAATGTCAAAGAGATTCTAGAGAATCAGAAATTAACATAAACTAATCATTGATCCCTCAAATCCCACCATACCATCTCTCTTTCATCATATACAAAAAGAAGATATCTTGGTATGTCATTTTCCGGCAATGAAAATACAGGGTACGGCAAATTTGAATTATTAAATGGCATCATTCTCCCATTTTCACTTACAAAAAATCTTTGAATTTGTGATTCTTTAATTTCATCAGGATGTTCTATTCTCATAGTTATTCCATTATAATACCAATTTTGACACCCGTCTATTTTTGGCAAATCTGAACCAAGATAATGGTCAAAATATGATTTGGTTATGATTTGAATAGAAATTCCAGAATATTCGTCTGTAAAATTATCTGTGGGGTGAGGTTTTCTAGGTCCATCTTTTACAAAATTGTGTGTACATTTGTTGTCCTGAATTGAATTATTAACCTCAATGTTTACATCGCCCATTGTATTATTACTAATAAGCAGATTAGTTGATCTGTCTGTATTTTGATTTTCAATCTTTGGAATTATAATTATATCAGGTTTTTGTATGATGGTATTTTCAGTAGAATTAGATTGTGATTGATTGTTACTGATTTCATCGGGACTGGTATCATTGCTAATCGTGGTCGGAGGTTCTACCTCTGATGTATTGATTCCAGTCAAGGAAGATAAAATTAAACCTCCTATAACTATTGCAGTAATGCTAACAATTAATTTTTTCACATGATCTTTAATCGACACAAATTGTTTGAAAATTTATAATATTTCAGGCTTTTTTTTATTTAAATCAAGATTTTTATCTTTGTAATAGTTGCATTCTTTTTTTGCAGTGCTGTTTTCTTTTTTTAAGAAATAATAAGATATGACATGAGTAACAATGCCACAAAAAATACCATAAAGGAGAAGTGAAAATAAAGGAATTGTAGATTCCTTCATCAAGATTGAATACAATATGTCCATATATTGAAATAAGTCATTTACATAAAAGTCCAAAATATTTTGTCAGAATTACCTGAAAAATAATTAATTAACCTGATCAGTTTAAGATAACTTAATGCCAGCAAAAGGCCAGTATAGAAAATGTTTGACGATGATGTATTCGAATTGTTAACTTTTTCCAAACTTGACATCTTTTGGCCTTCTTCCATAATGAAGCCATGTTACAAAGACGCCAATACCAAATGAAACCAGTGCAGCCATCAAATGGGACAGTTCTGTTGACATAAAGAATCATCATTGGTTTACATAAAAGCGGGTTATCGGTCTGAACCGATTATTTCTGCCTTTTATACAAATGGTTCATCAAGAGTCGTGAAACTATCACTATCTGGAAAGAAAGAAAAATCTCACGGGATTGTCATCAAGCAAAAAGACAAGCCTAAGAAAAAACGTGCTTCTGCAAATAATTTTGCGTATCGTTACAGTATCATTCCTACTAATTTCATCAATTTATCAGAGGAGGCCCAGGTGCAAAGACTTGGACAGTTCTTTGATATTCTAAATGTCATTGATGACAAAATCAAGATTACAATGTCAAGGAGAATCGTACCAATTACAGTAGAAGAACAAATCCAAAACATGCCAGTAATGCAGGTTCACGTGGAATCGCACGTACCCATTGCCGATACACTGGAGCAAAACAGACTAGAGTATCTGTCAGGTGTTTCTCCACCACAGTTTCGGATAATAAAAGAACATTTTTCCATGATGGAAATCGTAGAGATAGAGCCAAAGGCCGATGATGCCGGAAAAAATGACCATGATGATAATGATGGTGACAATGTAAATCTTGTTACAGGAGAAAAATTATTCTCAAAGACATTCACACTAGATGGAATTCCTGCAACCCTGCCATATGCATGGATTACCAGAATTTTTGGAATCTGCTCACAAATACAGATGTGGTACAATCCACTTGACAAAGATGAGGCAATCACTCGCATGGTCAGATTCAAGAACATCATATACGATGACGCAAAGACCAACCGGGAGACTGCTGATCTTTACAAGATTGCAGATGATACAGAAATGTCCATACGAAAAGACGCCACGCGACTGTATGAGGTAATTGTAAACTGTACCGTAGTTGGCAACACCAGAAAAAATCTGAATGAAAACTGCAAGACATTCAAAAAGCATATCAAAAGATACGGCGGTCACTTTAGCGCAGTCTCTGCAAAACAAGCTGCAATGATGTACGAGGGATTTGGAAAAAGGATAACATTCAATCGAGGCTCTTGTGCAATTCTGTACGCGTTTGCATCAGCTGACATGCTTGAATTGCCAGATGGTATTCCGTTGGGAATCAACATGGACTCCAAGGGTCCGATTATTTTTGACATTGCAAAGAGGACAAACTATAACATTGCAGTAATTGGCAAGTCAGGTTCAGGAAAATCCTTTACAGTCAAGATTCTGTTAAACCGTCTCTTAAAGAAATTTCCTGATTCACATGTGTATGTGATAGATCCAATGGGGGAGTATTCCAAGATTGCAGATTATTTTGGAATGGATGTGTTGTATCTCAAGGACGAAAAGGATCAACTTGGTTTGGATCCGTTTGCATTGCTTGATCCATTGGATGCTGCAGACATTCTAGCTGAAATTACAAAGGCACCAGACAATGTAAAGCGACAGTTTCAGACACATTGTGGCAACGCCAAATCTTTTGATGAATTTTATGAATTGATTCCAAAAAAATACCAGGAGAGTCTGGTTAATCTAAAGAACGGACCGTTATCTAGAATAATTTCAGGAAAGCCAAAGATAAACTCCCAGAAAAAGGTAATCATGTCAATGGAGGGTGCAACTGGTTCTGAGACAGAACAGATGATCCTTTTGCTACTGCTAAACAAGATTTACAAGATTTGTAATGACCTGCCTGCAAAAACAATGAAGATTGTCCTGATAGATGAGGCCTGGATGTTACTTAGAATGAAGAATGCAGCCAAATATGTCAACATGATTGTGAGGATGGGACGAAAGCTCAACATCACATTTGGATTCATCTCCCAGAGATTGGAGGATATTTCAAAAGAAGATGATACAGGCATTGGAAAAATCATAGACAACATGGAAACCAAGATAATTCTGGGATTAGAAGAACAAGCAGCTGAGACTGCACGAGATGTGCTAAGACTATCTGAGACAGAGACAAACAAGATTAGGGCATTTAACGCAGGGCATGCACTGTTTCTCACAAAGAATCATCGCATCCACGCAAAGTTTGAGCCAACATCAGAAGAAAAGGAAAAATTTGACACAAGGCCACAGGAATGATGAATTGATGGACGATCTTGAAACGTTAGAATAAAAAGATTCATCATATAAATAAACAGCTTCAAATTGTGTCAAATTAATATTTTACATTTAATGTAAATTAGACAAATTATTGAGATTCAATTTTACAGGAACACAGATACCATTTTGTGGATAGAAATAGATGCAGGTAGACACATGAGTGGTTATTTCGAATTAATAAAAATATTGAATTAAAAATTAACGCTACGAATGGGTTACGCTACCAGCATCGCCATTTGTTGGTTGATCAGCTGCATTAGAAGCAGTACCTGTTCCTGCTGTTCCTTCACCACCACCAGTTGAATTAGGATTAACATTTCCAGAGGTAGTAGTTTCAGTGACTTTTGTATCGCCGCCGTCGCCGCCATGACCAGCTCTCCTGTGACGACTGGATCTTCCAGTTCCAATATCTCCACCGGTTCCACCTGAACCAGAATTTGTAGTTAAACTTGGAGTAACATCACATTTTGAAACTTCAACATTGCTTGAAAATGCTGGACCCTCTATCTTTCCACCGTCGCCGCCGTCGCCACCATTTCCTCCTCTTTTACCTGATCCACCGTCGCCGCCTTTACCACCAGAACCCGAAGTTAAAATTAATTTACAACCTTCCTCAGCTTGAAAAGTAATAAAACCGCCATCGCCACCTGCTCCACCGTCGCCGCCATTTCCGTCATCTGCTCCGTTTCCACCATCGCCACCATCAGATCCATTACCGCCATCGCCTGCTTTGCAACTTACAGTACTCTGTTTTCCAATTACTAAATTAAAAGATGTACCGTCGCCGCCGTCACCACCTGCTCCACCTGCTCCACCGTCGCCACCCATAAAATTAGTTCCCGATCCACCATTGCCGCCTTTTCCACCGTTACCGCCATCTCCACCAATAATATTTGCAATCTCACAATCACCAATCACTATGGTTAATCCTTGATTTCCTTGTGCATCAGATCCATCATTACCACTTTGTCCATCATTTCCTGTAGGAATTCCACTTGAACCATTTGCTCCATTGTTACCTGTATTTGCTGAAGGGATAATAGAAATAGACATAATTGCTAAATCCTAAACTTTGATATAAGTATGATCAAGTAGAATTGATTTCTCTGGTAGAATTTTCCCTCGATAGGAATATGATAAAGAGTTTTCCAAGTCAAAGATTGTTAGTTGATATTTATGTGTTGGAAAGATATGTTCAATAGAAATTTTTGAATCAGTATCAATAATTTGTTTAGGAAGATCTGGTTGTGTTGGTATTGTTAGATCACAAATTGAAATAGTTTTACGTACTAATGATTTGTTATTCAAACTTTTTAATGGTATATGGGATATTGATTCGTTAGGGACTAAATTTATTGTAATAAAATTTTGGGCAAAATCTTTATCAAAAATCTTGTTCCAAGGACAATAATTTGGGAGAAATACGGAGATTGAAATATCAGTTTTAGGCATAATTAAATCAAATTTACCATGATTATTTGTAAAAATATTATTTTTAAAGTAATATTGTGTAACTAATGAATTCATTTTTTTCTTTGTCCAAAAAACAGAGTTTTTGTTAATCATTTGTGGGTCAATTTTAGTAATATTTTTTTCTTCTTCCCACCAGGCTCCAACTTGTAATATAATCTGTCGATTTTCAGATTTAATGTTAGTAGAAATATTTCCCGAAATTTTTTGGAATTTCATTAGTCGTCTTCATTCTTATTGATAAAATATTTGTATTTACACTATTTTGAATTCAAATCTTTAGAGACCTGAACCAAAGTTGGAAAATATTTTTGGTTCAGATTAAATGGAATTATTCACATAATGTAGGTTATATGATCAATCAAGACAACTATATTCTCCATAGACATTGCGCTCCTAACCAAACTTGAGCCATTTATCACACATTTCTTTCCTTTTAAACAAATAGTTCATCAATTCGTGTGAAATTCAACCTCCTTCGTTCATCTCATCACGGCTTTGTCTTCTCAATCCCACTGATGATCGGAATTGCCATCATAATTTTTGCAGCACTAATTGGAATATCTCAGGCCTTTGTTCAAATTGGCGGTGAACTGGTTCCTGAACTGATCACGGACATGCCGACCTTCTTTGATTATGATGATGTTACTGGCGACATGATACTTGACGGTGATGGCAATCCAGCAACAAACGAGAGAATTGATCTTTACTGGTTGCTGGTTTCAATCTCTACGATAATTCTGGTTGCAGTGGCAACAGTTGCCGTACTGGGATATCTCTTTGAGACAATACGATGGATTCATCCGGGAACCGCACTTGGAATAATAAAAAAGATTATTCTGTTTTTAATTGTATTTTTGGTCTTTCCGTTTGTCTGGGATATTTACGCGATAATGATTGAAAACTTTGCATTGTTTTTGCTTGATCCCTTTGGTTCTGGCATTGATCCGTCAGATAGAACTCTGGCGTTGTGGCAAGCAATGGGAAGCGCAGTACCTGCAACTGCATTTGATCTGGACGAATGGGCAGCAGCTTTTGTGGATCCTGGTGCATTTGCACAGGGAGTAATGAGTAATCTATTCTTGGCATTGTTCAAGGGGTTTGCAGTGATGTTTTTGACTGCGATGATGTTCATCGTCAGTACAATCCGCGTACTGCTTACAATAATTATTGCAATGTCGATTCCGTTGTTGCTTACATTAAGTTTGATTCCGATATTTCGTTCCGTCAAGGACATGCTTGTAAAAAATTTGATTGGCTTATCAATTGCCCCAATATTTTCAGCACTTGTGCTTACTGCTGGAATGGCGTATCTTGATTCAACTGTTTTACCTGCAATGCAGGACTGGTTTGCAAGCTTGGCTGTTGGGTTTTTGGCAGTGTTCTTTCCGGTGATGCTTGCACCAATTTTGGGAAGCATAGTTACTCAAGTCGGACAAGCAATGTCAACTGCAATCATGGCAGGTAGCATCGTCGGAGGTATGGTGGGCCAAGGCGCACTTGGTGGAATAGCAAAGGGATTGGGAGGTAGTGCAAACAGTGCTGCTGCAATGGGTGCAATGGGTGCAGGTGCCGGGTTAAGCAGTCTTGCAGGAAGAGGTGGAGGCAATTCTGGAATAAAGCCACCGGTATCCTCACAGGAACTTGGAATGGCTGGAATGAATGCATCAATGGGAAGAATGGGAAACGCATCACAGCCAATGGCCTTTGGAAATGACGGACTGGGAAAAGCACCAGGAGTAATTGAACACACACCAATGTCATTTGGCGAAAAGTTCAAAGCTGGAATGAAAGGCGGTCTTTATGGCGGTCTTGGAGGTCTTGGGGCTGGCACTCTTGCAGCAACGGGACATGCAATGCACATGGACAGGGCAGTAAGGCCAATGGTGCATGATATTCAGGGGGCAGGAATGCAAAAGGCATTTCAATCAGGACAGATGAGTGCAGCTAACCATTCCCTCAAAGATATTGATAGATCCATGGTTTCTATGGAGCCTCAAAACATCAATCTTTCAACCGCTGAGGCAGTGATGCCAGGTGAAATTCCAAATGGAATCCAGATGGTATCACCTGGTGATAGTGTAAACAATATGGCAAGTGTGAATAGAGGACATCAAATCTTCGACTCTCCTCAAAACCAACAGGAATATCTAAACGCTCAAAGACAAAACGTATACAACTTTGAGACATTACAGTCAGAGAGTCAAAATCAAATTGACACAAAATTAATGGATCAATTAAACAATCATCCTGCAAGTGCTGGAAAGATAGTTGATTTTGCTAGGGGTAAACAAGGAAAGACATTCAAGTCATTGTAGTTCCATGGAGTCCTCAAAACTATATCAAATCCATCAGATTGAATTGAACTTAAATTTAGACTATAACTATGGAAAGATTAACGGATCATTGACAATATCTTACTTTGTAACAATGTTATGTAATTTTAAAATTAATTCAAAAAATTATTTATTTTCCTTTTGTTCTTTTTCCCACTGTTTGGTTTCTTTTTCCATCTGTTTTAGTTGCTTCTTGTATTCTTTTTCATTATACGGTCTACCCGAAGTTGCCCTCACAACTTCAAGAGGAATCTTTGACATGAATGGATGAAATTCTTTTGCAAATTCATATTCTTGTTCTGTAAGATATCTTCCCAAAATACTGATGTATGCATCAGATCCTGTAGTGTAAAGATATGCATTTTCTTGTGTTTCGGGATGAATGGTTCCTTGTACAATTTCTTTAGTCAGCATTACATCAAATAATGTTGGAAGGGCAAAACATACAGGTTGACCTTTATCATTTTCTCTCAAAATTGACGGTAATCCCATTTTAAATTCAATTCGTTCTCCCTCAATAATTATTCCCACATTTGTGATATTTTCTGTTTCATATTTTACTTGGATATCTCTAGTTCTAGAATTTGGAAGTTGAAAGAAATAATCATTTAACGTAACCCATGCATTTCTCTTCTCATCAAACCATGCGTCATTCCATATGTGTTCATCTGGAATTGTACTGGGAATGTTTGGATGTCTAAAGTATTCCATGTTTTTAGAATACTCTATTGCTTTTGTTAATTCTGAAATGTTTGACTTTGCCTCGTTGATCTTCTCCAATACTTGCAGTCTTTCTTGCTGCTTTCCTGCTGTATCATCAAAAATGCTTTCCTGCTGTTCCAGTACATTTTGATTTTTCTCCAGCATTTTCTCTAGAAACGGAACTTGAACTCCCTGTCTGAACTTTTGATTTTCCTGTGAAAGCATCAATTAGAGTATACCTCATTTGAATAAAAAGCATTTTGGTTCTTTGATACGGCTAGACATTTAACAATATTACTCAATATTGGTACGCCTCCTCCTTCATCTCGCCAATTGACTTTACAAATCTGTCCCCCATAATTGAGAGAGATTCCCCGTCAAATTTTCCAATTCTTTTTTGAATTTTGATTCCATGAGGTCCCGAGGAGACTATCTCTCCAAACTTTGGATTCCCGGCCTTTGTGAATCCCAAATAGACAAACTCTGCTGGAGAATCAAGACGTGAACTTGTAACCCTGATGTACCTTTGTTCAAACTTTCCAACGTATACATTGGACTCGATTAGTTTTCGAAGGTCATGCCCGTCGATTGTTCGAAGTATTACCTGACTCATTCTAGTAAACCCCCAATGTTTTTGTGATCCTATCTACTAATTCATTCCAGGATACATTATCATGAATCTCATTTGCCACAGTTAGGTCGCGTTGGAAAAATGAAAGCCTGTATGTGTTTGCATCTCTTGCATAGAAAATGTTGATGCTGTTAATGTGATTTGGATTCTCCGGAATGTTGACAAGCGAAAGTATGTCCTCGCCAATCAGAACAACGTCGCGAATTCCGGTGCATTCAAAAAATGGGACATCATGTATTCTGCTCTTTTTCAACTGACCGTAAATTACTTCTTGAACCTGACTCGCTTGTTCTTTCATGTATGTACTATAGGTACTACCACTAATAAACCTTTGTATGTACATTTAGTATGTACTTATATAATCAAAAAAGGGATGCACAACATGGTTGCAAAAGCTTCTACAAGAATGTCGACAAACACCCAAGGAAAGTCATACATTTACCTACCAGCAGGACTGGTTACAGATTCGGCATTTCCATTCTCAAATGATCAGCAGTTAAGAATTTCCATCCAAGGAAAAAAGTTGATCGTAGAAATTTAAAAAATTATTTTATTTACACTTCAAGTGGATTTATGTGCAGAATTTTGTCAATTCGTATCCCTCCGCACCGCGTAATGATTCAGGGAATGTCTCGACATATTTCTCATAGTGTGCTTCTGCCTCGCTGCATGCTTCTGTTCTCACTAGAATCTTTCCCTTCTCGTGCCAGGCCTTTTCCTCGTTTGGCTTTAGCTCGATTATTTCCGAATAGGCTGACTGGGCCTGCAACAGGTTCCCGTCATTTACGTAATCCTGTCCTGCATCATAGAGATTGCTGATCTTATCATCAAGACTTTTTGGCAGCATGGGAATGATCAGCATTGCCAAAACTAAAACAGAAATCCCGATGGTGCCATAAATCACCCATTTTTTGTTAAGAGTAAAGTTTTGCACCGGAAGCGTAAAGTCATCGTAACCTCTGGCCATAATCTATTCAATAGATCTTTTTCAAAGAAAAAGGTTTACCTGAAATGAATAGTAACCGTTAAAACTAGTTTCTACACTTGTCGCAAATTGTCTGAAAGCCTTCCTCGTCCAGAACAACTGAGACTCCTGACGAGTAGCACATTGAACACATTCCAATCATAGGATTTGCATTCAGAAAATAAAGATTAGAATTGTTGAATTTAATTTTGCCTCGATCAGGGTCAATAAATTTTGCATCATTGAAATTAATTATCTCGTATTGCAAGGACCACAGATATGCAATGCACCAACATCTGTCAGATTCTAAAGGGTCAGCAAGCCCGGCTTGGGATCAACTCAATATGGTTCAGGACAGAAATACTGCTCTCACTGCGAGGTTTTCATGAAGGTTGGTGAGAATAGGTGTTCCTTGTTGCAAGTGGATCTGGTAAATTCTAGTGATCTGTGGCACAAAGCACAAAATATGAATCTTCTCTGGAATCAATCTTTGTAACTTTGAGAGAATTTTACCTGTAAGTAAAACCAAAAAGCAGTAATGAAGACCCTGTTGGTGTATTTTGATAAGCTGATCACTTTTTTGCACCAGAACCTGATTATTAGATAAATTTTGTAATTTTTTAATTATCTTCAAATCTAAAATAAAGTTTTTTCATGTACGATGATAAAATCGACATTTACACGGTGGGGAATATTTTGGTTCATCACAATCCCTACAATAAATTATTTCTTCTACTTTCCCTTCTTCGTTTGTAAACTTGAGATATTTTACTGGTTCACCATGTAAATATGCAAATTCAGGATCAAATTCTTTTGATATTTTTGCATTGTCATCTGGAATCTCACCTGAAGAATTATTTCCAGGATCATTGTTTGGACTGGGATTACTAGGTAGAACTAATGAACTTGCAGTGGGGAATAGATAATGTGTGGTAAAGTCTCTGGTTGTTTTCTGTTCTTTAATTGCTTTGACACACTTCAAACCTTTTTCAATCATTGAAATTACATCTTGTGCTACTTCCCACCAAAATACTGGGTCTATGTCTGCATTCCTAATACGAATAGAATTTGATTTTATGATTGGAATATACATTAGAATATGCTGCTGTTTGCTCATGAGAGTTAGATACACAATTTTACCTATTAAAGGATCTTACTCCAATTCAATAACCAATTTCTTATTCTTCACACTCATTTTTACCCTGGTGGTATAATCCCATCCGAGCTCATCCATGATACTATTGGAAATTGACATGCCATACTTGTAATACGTCACATCTCCTACAACTCAATTTTTCCTTAAATATATTCAATTTATTTTGTCTAAAAAAAATCTCTAAAAAAGTTCAATTATAAAGTTTATTGGAAATTGATAGTATCAAGAGAGTTGAAATGCTTCCTGATTGGTTTTTGAATAAATAAAATACTTTCTTTATCACTAAAAATGAAAATTATATGCGTAAAAAATTTGTTATCGTTCCTTTCCTCAGAAGGAACGTTCCATGAAAGGAATGTATTTGTATTAGGATGTGATAAATAACATATCAGGTCTTGAATCCTTCCAACTAACGGAAACCTCCTGGGTATGACGGTGGTATGGAGTGGTTTATGTGAGACCTGACTTTCTCATTTAAATAAGTCCTGCTCCATAGATCTTCTTAAATTTTCACGTAAATCTAAATGACTGCATTTTTCAAGAGGTATCTTGCGTAGATTGAAAAAAGCTATTGCGTCAGAAATTTCAAGAGGTTTTCCTTTTTTCTCTTTTTTCATTTTCCAGTTGTCTGCAGTATGACTCATATCACCATCACAATACATGACAATATCTTCAATCCTACATCCATGACTAAACAAGAAATCTTCTAATTTCTCTTTAATCTGACGATATAAAAGAAAATCAAAATGTCTTTGGATCTTCCATCGTGGTTTGTATTTCTGATTTAATCTGGGATTGTTTTCTATATAATCAATGATATGTTGTCTTTCGACATGAAGACACCATGAGATACAATTTTCATGAGATACTTTCAAATTTTGTTTAACTTGGTTTCTTTGTTCATCGTCAAGGTTTACCATGTGAATTTCTTTTAATCCTACATCGCTGTGAATTTTATTGATGATTTCCTCTTTTGCAAAAATCATTGCGATGTAGTTGTGTTCCCCTTCTCCTGTTTGATCACCTACAACATCAGCACCTGCAATAATCACAACGGTAGTCAAATTATGATGTTTATAATGTTCTCTAAAAAATTAATAAGATTTTAAGATACTGCAAAAAATTTAAATTCTTAACTCATATCTCTCGTTCTAATCTTACAGTCTCTGATGAAGGCGAGTCATCAGAGTCAAACACCTTTTCTAACACTGTCAGGCCCAGACAATTTCCATCTTATATCCAAGTTCATCATAAGACCTGTCAACCACTTCGACTTTCATCTCCTTCATCATCTCCTCATACATCTTGCATTGAAACTCTGAGAATACTGCACCCATACTATGTCGAATTTTGTAGATAACTGAATTTCCATTTTCATGGAGAGTAATCTTGAATGGATTGATTACATGCCATTTGCTCACTCTAAGCCTGAACTCCTTGGCATCAAAATTTGCCACCTGTGAATCCATCTCTGCAAGTACTAATTTTGCAGCCTTTTTTGAGTTTTCATCCATTTTCTTTGGATTTGCCGCAGAGTCTAACAAAAGAGAAAGAACACAATCCATCATGATAATGTTGTTTGCCTGCTGTTTGTAAGAGATATGAATAAAGAATAATGGAATGATTTGTGCAGCAGCCTCGTTTCTGCTGTGAAGATTGTGCTGCTTTGCATACTCATCTAGTTGTTCGAGCCACTTTCGGGTAACCTTTGGATTTATCTGCACTTTGTCTTCATCGATTTCAGTATTGTTCTTGCTGGTGTTGTTATTTCCTGCCATTTCTTTCTCCTTCAAAACAAAATAGCTATTAACTATAGCGTAACAAAGCGTAGCGAAAATGCCAAAAATGGCAAAACCGTATTGGATCGTAGCGAAAATGCCAAAAATGGCAATTCCACATCCGCAAATTACGCCAGTGACTTATGCTAGTTTTGCGCAAAAGGTTTTGAAAATGAATCAAACCACAAAAAATCAAAAAAGAACAGCTCCAACATGCAGGCTTTTTGCAAAAACTGGAATGTTTCAGGACTATAAGGCGTGTCCCCAATGCGGACAAAACGAGATTCCTTTCAAGAAGGGAGTATGCCCAAGATGCGGCAAGCAGATAGGAGATGTGCAATATGTGAGAGATCCGCAGGAATATGTCGAATCAAACTATGGCAGCATCAAGATGGGAATCAGAGAAGTCTATCAGGGACTAGATGAGAAATGAAGTGTCTGGTCTGGAAAGAAAAAGGCAGGAATGATGATGGAGATGATGATGATGATGATGGAAGTCATGTCAATGCGAAACAGCGTCATTGCGATTGCACCTGTTGCGGAACTTGCAGTAAACATTACAAAAATGAATACTTGAATGTCCTATGTACTGGTGATTCCTATGCAGATCTCTTTGATGGCAATGTCCCAAGAGATCCAATACTCCAAACAATTGAGATAGATCACGCCAAATATGTGATCACAAAGGTCTCATGCATCGAAAATGAGATGATAGAGGTCTCTGCAAAAAAATCAGACGTGGAGGTCAAGGCGTTATCATGATGATCAGCAATATGAAAGACAGTGATGAATACGGGGAAATCTTGCTTGATTCCACAGAACCATTTGCAAAAAAGATCATAGAATGCATTACATTCAGGGAGTCATTGGAGATCCTCGGGCTTGCAGAAAAACCTATCACAGTAAATGAAATCTGTGCAAAGACAGGATATTCTAGAGCTACAATATACAGGAGAATATCGGATATGCTTGATGCATGTCTGTTGATTCCAGTAGGAAGAGTGCAGAGTGGAGAGCATTTCGGAAAGACAGGTGCATGGATATATGAAAAATCATTTTATGCAGTTAACGTGAGATGCGGACCAAACAGCGAATGTCGTGATTGCATAAGTACTGGAGTTGAGATTCTGCCAAAAAGAGAATTCTATGGAAGGATTCTAAAGACTGTTAGAAACTGTAGATAGTGACATAACCCTTCCTCCTATTGACACTCGGGATGGAATCCATTTTGTGATTGTATCCTGCGTTTTATGCAAAAAAACCTCAGATTTGATGAGATGAAAATCAGTAATGCGAATTTCTATCATAGAAATGCACATGATTGATGTAGATGCTGGATATTGTTTTCATGTTTAAATTCATAAAATTAGGAATTATAATGTTGACTTTTAACATGTTTCCAGAAATTAATACATGTATACTTTTGTTCATCTGAAAAATTATTGCAAAAATCATCACCAAGTTCAGGATTAACATATAATGTAACGTTGCTTACCGCATGTTTTATGCATCTATCCTGATATCTAAAATTTATCTTTTGACATAATTCTGCTGTCTTTTTAACTTCATCAAAATTGATGACAACCATATGATTAATGACTCCCATAATGCAATTTTCAGTTAATGATTCAGAAAATAATTTGTTACACTCTTCAATGGCTTTCATAGGAAAGTAATTATTGGATGATAATATGTATGAGCCTTGAAAAATAAAACATTTCTTTTGATATCTTTCGACGACCGTGTTACATGGATAAAAGATGTCATTATCATCAAAGTTTCCCATCTTTGTTTTGTGTTGAATTACTGCATTTTGCATGAAAATCCCATCACTACACATCTCTTGTTCAAGTGAACTTTGAAATTCGTCACATCGTAAAACTGCTTCAATTACATCATAATAATAAACTTCAGCCAAACCATGTCCCATACCATGAACGCATTGTATTCCAACATAGGAGTTATCTTGACTTCCAAGACTTTCACATGGACTTGTAAAATCCAAATCATCCCTATCAATATTATTTGAATGCATTTGATGTGGTAGGTAGGGCTCTACAATTCCATGAATTAATGCGTTTCCACATAGATGATTTGGATTAGATAATGCCTTAATTATGTCCCCATCAAAATAGTCAAAGAGAAAATGTCCTATGTGGTGAGCTTTATCATGACAGTAAAAATCTTCTTTTTCAAATTCTGTTATGGCACTATATGTAATAGCTAGAACTTCATTTGGAGTTTTTAATCTCGACAACTCTTTCAAATTACTTGAAAAACAATATTCGTCATTATCACATTGAGAAAGAATTCCCATCATTTGTTGAAAGGACTTATCTTGTTTTCCAGTATCTGATGTAGAATTTCCATTCCAGAGTAATTCTGAAATATTTCTTTCACGTGAGATTTTTAGATCATCGGGCGAGATAAAAATATGCACTAATGAAATTATCATCATTAAAACAACAACAAATACAATCACTATCAAATATTGGTTTTTTAACTCAAGTCGACATTTTATATTAATCAAATGTTTTCAATATCAAAACATTGAATAGATAATAAAGTATACCCCAAGGTTTCACTTTTAGATCTAAGTAATTTTTATCTATCACGCAGTAGTGTATTTATTTGTGTCAAGAATATTCATAGTTTTATTTATCGTTGTCACACTTGTTTCGGGAATGCTGATGAATCCTATTTTTGCACAAAGTGATTCTACTAAAAATTACTATGTTCCAGATTGGGTTAAACAAACCTCACTGTGGTGGTCAGAAGAAAAAATCGATGATGATTCATTTGTAAATGGGATGCAGTATCTCTTACAAAAAGGAGTAATGAAAATTAAACCCAGTATTTGTTCATCTGAGAAAATTTGGGATGGGAAGAAATGTGTTGATAAATCCAATTTGATTAATTTATGCTCCTCTTTGCCTGATTCTAAAAAAAGAATCTGTACAGATTTAGTTGAAAAACGTATGGAAAACAAGAATGTATTTTCACAATCAAAATCTTATCAAATTGACATACAAAAAGAGGAAGAACATAGATCTTTTGAAGACATTGTTGAGGTTGTAAATCTTTTTGAACAAAATGATGTCCACGCACAATATTTGTGTGCTGTACGAGACAATGGAACAATACAATGCTCTCGTGTGTCATCACTTTTAGCCTCATTTGATCAACAAATGGGGCAAGCAATTCTTCAAGACATTGGTAGAATATATGAAGATCTTAACTTTGACCCCCGTGAAGATGTTTTATTTTCATGTCAACCTGGATTGTGGGGTGCAATGAGTGCAGAGACAACTGATTCTTCATTAGGGGCATTTACTGGATCAATTCCCCAGGAGCCAATGAGTAATTTGATTACTCCTGAAAAAACAAAATCCATGATTGATATTTGTGCAGATTTGAAACAGAATTACATCCCAAACACAGGAGGAATGTCGGGGTATTCTGGCCTTAGCGGTATTGACCAATTTGGTGGAATGTGTGGGATGGATGTTACATTACCAGAGGATCGATGGGAAAAAATGATTGAAATGACTATTAATTTTCATGAATCTTGTTTGGATGGAGGAGATTCTATAGCGCCTGTGCAAGGAACTGAAGATACTCCACCTCCACCTCCACCTCCACCTCCACCTCCACCTCCACCTCCAACACCAGTAGGAAATGTAGTAAAAGAAGTAATCACGAATAATACTGATGGAACTGAAACCGTAATTGCCTATGATGCTGACGGCAAAGTAGTAGGTGACTATGTTCGTAATGATATAACAACTGGAAGTGGAACTACGGGTGGCCTCTACACTCAGGCTACAACATCGTATAATGAAAACGGATCATTTACACAGAAACGTAGTTCTGATAACTTTACAGAAACCATAATAAAAATAGACGGTAAAGAGTTTAAAACCAAATGTGGCCCTGCTGGACATTGTACCAGGAGTGTTGATGGGAATAACTCAAAATATACTTGGCAAAAGGAAATTGATTGTTTAGATGAACAAACATGTAACACTTGTCAAAGTAATTTTGACCTTATTGGTCAGACACTAGATGAATGTCTTTCAAGTCCCGTAGTAGTAGATTCTTCTTTCTGTGAAAGTGTATTTGACACCGCAGATTGTTGTTCTAATCCTTATGCTTTTCCAGTGAATCCTGGGTTGGTAACACCTAATCCTAATGGCGATTTATTTTGTCAGGGGAATTTGGATGTAGACTTTCAACAAAAATCCTGCGAAGCCAAATGTAGTGTTGCAAGCTATCGTGATGATTGTTACTCAACATGTATGAATAGTGGAACTCCAGATCTTATTGCATCTGCATTTGATTCATTTTGCCTATATGCATATACATTAGATGAATGTGAACCATTGGGATTACCTGATCCAATAGATGGAGATTCTTTTCCTGGTGATGGTGTTCCAACTACTGAGTATTTTGTACAACATCCAACTGGAATAGAACAACATTTGCTATTTCCTAGGTTGGAAGTTAATTTTGGAATAAATTTTGAACAAACTCCACACTTTGAACTATCTGATAGTGATTTATCAACTCCTGATTTTAATGAGAATTAGTCTAAGGATAAAGATCTATTTATCAAAGCTCTCTAGATTCAATTTTTCAGAACCATATTTTTAACCAGTTTGAGTGATGCCAACTAGTATCTATTGCAATTTTTGTCTAGAATCTTTTTATGACGGTGTGATGATACCCGATTTACAACAAGGTTATCTAGTTTGATGAACACCTGATCATATGAGTTTTTTAATTACTCCACCTCAGAATGCCACAAGAAATGTTTGGCAAATAGTCGTTACCCTTTTCATGGGAACTTTACTTTTGGTTTATCCAGCATATTATTTTTCACAAAATGAATCTGACACCAATTACAATGTTACTCCATTGCATGTATTGGTTGTTACACAACAATCAGAGTTAGAACAAAATATGTGGAATCAAATGAAAAAGATAGGTTCTGGAATAATCACTCTATATGGAGGATTTCAGATAATTTATGAAATATCACAAATTGTGAGAAATAATCTAGTTTTAGATGAAAACAATAGCCACGTATCTGAGCCAAATGATAATTATAATGAATCAGATCCATCTTCAAGATCTACAGAACAGTCTGAAAAAGACAATGAAGAGAAAAATATGAATGAAGTTGAAAAATTTAATCCCGATACAAGGACCGGTAACATCAGCGAAATTGAGGGTGTGAGTTATGAACTATCTGAAAAATCTGGACAGTATTATCTAAAAAGTTCAGATGGTAAAATATTAACCGTCGAACGTGATTCTTCCGGAGAAATGTTTGTGATATCCCCTAGAGGTATGCTTATTTTTATGGAGATATACGTTTGTTCTATAAAATGCGTTCAGGTCTGACTTTAATTGAAATAAACTAAACTATCAGGGTAACTAAGTTTTAATATTAAATTGGCATTACGTTATTTAGAAACCCGTTGGCGGTGGGAATTGAACCCACGAATCCGAGGTATCAGATTTGAGTTTATCAGACTCACGTTCTAACCAGGCTGAACGACGCCAACGAGTATCTATTGTAAAATTTGCCTAAAACCTTTTTGTGATGGCGTAATGACCATTCATTTCCGGTTTGGAAGGGCGTTGAACGGTTGCGTTCTAATCCCTCTCTCTGCGTTTTAATTTTCTATGTTTGCAAGTTCTGCAAGCATTGCAGATAGTTGAATCTCTGAATTTGCACCAACTAAAATTCTATAATCGTACTTTGCAATTATTTCTAAAATATCTGTCAATTTATTATGTTTTAATTTGAAGACCGCTGAATTGATGTATTTTAGAAAATCAGATTCTGACATTCCATAAACTTTGATTAATTCAATCATTTTCTCTCTAGCTTCAGGTACTTTTCCTGATAATGCAATTTTTAAAACCGTGTCAACATCACTAGTTTTTGTTAATCCAGCTGATGCTTTTACGTTCTCTTCAGTGATTCCACCAAGACTTGCAGTTGCCTGCATTAAATTTATGGCATGTCTCAAATCTCCTTCTGAATAATCGTATATTGCCTTCAGGCCTTTTTTGTCAGCTTTTACTTTTTCTTTTTTCGCAATTTCTTCCAGTCTACCAATGACATCTTTTTCAGGAATTGATGTAAATTTGAATGTGGCACATCTGCTTTGAATAGGGTCGATAATCTTTGAAATATTATTTGCAATGAAAATAAATCGGCAAATTTTTGCAGTATCTTCTATAATTCGTCTCAGGGCAGTTTGAGCATCTGATGTCATCTCATCTGCCTCATCTAAAATGATAATTTTGAATGGAACCTCGTCCATTCCTGCAAATCTTGAGAATTTCTTTACTTTCTCTCTGACCATTCCGATACCTCTTTCATCAGATGCATTTAGCTCAAGAGTGTAGTTTTTAGCATATTCTCCTAAAATCTGCCTTGAAATGCATAATGCAACAGTTGTTTTTCCAACTCCAGCAGAACCTGAAAACATCAAGTGTGGCATGTCTGTTGGATCTTTAATCAAAGCTTCCAGACTACCTATAATTTCAGTCTGGTTTACAACTTCAGAAAGCTTCGTTGGTCGATATTTTTCTACCCACATACCTGTTGCAGACATGAGTATCCAAGGCTAAATCCCATTAATAAATCCGAATTGGTTATTGTGATATACTCTATCTTAAAATTAAAATTTAGCATAATTTGTGCGCGATCAGCCTGAGATTAATTAGGATCAATTGATCTCACTAAATTGTTAACAGAATTGATTGATCCGATACTTGAGGATCTAAATCAGATTAAGTGATCTTAAATGGAAATAGACAAAATTGAAAAAGTGCATTTAATTGGATACCGCCTAAAGGATGCCAAGCTTACAGTTAATCAGGATTTTAAATACGATGTTGCTGGCATGAAAATTGAAGGTACACAAGGCGATACGAACAATTTACCTCAGTGGGTAGGAAAAGTTTTGTCTGATAATAAATTGGGCATATTGGACTCTCCTGATATGATTACTGAATTAAAGCAAGCACTATCCAAAGAAAAGATGGTTGGAGAATATCAGATATCTACACTTGATCCTCATTTTTACATCAAACTAAAAGAATCAATGAAAGAATTGAATCATGATGATTTTGATAAAGTTGAAAGCATGATGCTAGAACTATTTAGAATGAGGAGAGGCAAACTTGTAAAGATAGCAGACTCTATCAAACTAAATTCCGAATTATACAATAAATTAACTGTTGAAGAAAATATTTTCTACAAAACCATTTATGATAATAGCGTAGAGTTTGAAAGACAAATTACTGGAGATCAAAATGAGCAACGCTCAAGCTAGTACATTTACGGATTCTGCATTGTCAGATAAAGTAAAAGAATTTCTTATTAGATTCAAAGATAAACATGGTAATTACAAGTATGTAAATGCAATTGATGAGATGATGCCTAAAAATACAAAATACATTATTGTTGATTACAATGATTTGGTTGTAGAACCTCAAATTGAAATTATATTTTCTCAAAATCCTGATAGATTATTTGATGCATTCTCTAGAGCAATCAAAGAAGCACTACAAACAAGATTTTCTGATTATGCAGAAAAAATCAAAGACGAAGTTCGTGTACGACTAATTAATTTTCCACTAGAAAGAAGCTTAAGACAAATCACTGCAGAAACTATTGGACACATTACTAGTGTTTCTGGAATGGTAGTTAGAGCATCAGAGGTAAAACCGCTTGCAAAAGAATTAATTTTTGTATGTCCTGATGAACATCCTACCAAAGTAATTCAGCTAAAAGGAATGGATGTAAAACTTCCTGTAGTTTGTGACAATCCAAGCTGTAAACACAGAGATTTTGAACTAAAACCAGAAGCAAGTAAATTTATTGATTTTCAGATTTTAAGATTGCAAGAACTTCCTGAAGATTTACCTCCGGGACAGCTTCCTCACTATATTGATGTCACAACTAGGCAGGATTTAGTTGATAATTCAAGGCCTGGTGATAGAATTATCCTAACAGGGGTTGTGCGGGTAGAACAAGAATCAGTTGCAGGAGTTCAGAGGGGACATAGTGGGTTATACCGATTAAGGATTGAAGGCAATAACATTGAATTTTTGAGTGGTCGTGGTTCTAAAACTGACAGGAAAATAGGAAGAGAAGAAATCTCACCTGAAGAAGAAAAAATGATCAAATCTCTTAGTCA
>JAVJHY012241487.1:0-25195 GCA_035593235.1 Phascolosoma agassizii
GCACCACGTAGAATAACAATACGTACGGTGTGATCGAATTGCAGATGATGAAAATAGTCTTGTAATTCATCACACATTTGCGGATTAAATGCATTTAAGCGCTCGGGTCGATTTAGGGTAAGCCAGTCGATGGCCCCTTCTTTCGTAACCTCGATGGTGTTGTAGGTCATGGTCGTCTCCAGCTTGAAATTGATCAGCTATCTAAAAATGTCAGCTCGCGCGGCCGCCCTCGGGACGTCCGCACGAAGCGCTACTGGGCGGCGGGATCATCGGCGGGTTAAATCGTCCGGGCCCGAATTGCGTATATCTCCATTGTAAGACCCCAAAAGGAGTGGATCGAATGGCCGATCAAATTGAAGAACGCACTGCCCGCGCAATCAGCGGATGGCTGCTGTTGCCGGTGTTACTTATTGTTGGCCTATGGGTCGGTTGGTCGATAATTGGTTCGGGTGGCGAACCATCTGTGGCCGCAATATTGAGTGTGCCGTTATTCATTCTAGTCTTAAAAGGTTTTCTGGTCCTGGAGCCGAATAAAGCCTCGGTGATGACGTTCTTCGGCAAATACGCAGGCACGGTTCGCCGTGCTGGCCTGTATTGGGTAAATCCATTTTATAAGAAGCGGCGCATATCGTTACGCGCGCACAATTTAACCACACCAACACTCAAGGTGAATGATCTCGCGGGCAATCCGATCGAAGTAGCCGCGGTGATTGTGTGGCGCATATATGATACAGCGCGCGCCGTGTTCGATGTCGAGGATTATATAGATTATGTGACTATGCAAAGCGAATCGGCGGTGCGGCAAGTGGTGAGCGAACGCTATTATGACGGCGACGAAGCAGGTAACCAGTCATTGCGTAGCGACTTGGATACCGTTGCGCGCATGTTGATCGAAAGTATTCAATTGCATTGCGCGCTCGCCGGCCTTGAAATATTGGAAGCACGAATTTCGCATTTAGCCTATGCCTCAGAAATCGCCGGCGCGATGTTGCGTAGGCAACAAGCTGTGGCGGTTGTTGCTGCACGCACGCAGATCGTCGAAGGCGCGGTTAGCATGGTTAAGCTTGGGGTCGAGCGCCTAGAAAATGAGGGCGTGGTGAAATTGGAAGGATCCGATAAAGTACGTTTAGTGACGAATTTAATGACCGTGCTGGTCGGTGATTCTGAGACGCAGCCAGTGTTATCGATGGATCACGATCGGGTATCGGAACGCGGCGTTTAAGTCGATCATCCACAATGGCTGAGTGGGGGCGCCGACTACTTTGGGTGATCCTGATGCTTGGTGTCGCGCATTTATTAATGGCGGCCGGTATCACTGGCTTGGTCGCACCCGACTTATTACCAAGATTTTCCACACCTAATGTTGCGTGGTCGAGTATCGTCGTTGGTGTGTGCTTAGACGTTGCCGCCATCGTGCAATTGCTGGATGCGTATCGACAGCGGTCGCGACAAGCTTAATTGGACTACATTAATTTTCAATTTCCATAATGGCTTCGATTTCTACGGCGACACCTATTGGCATAGTTGTCGCACCGACGGCGATGCGAGCGTGGGCGCCGCGTTCACCAAAGATATCTAAAAACAATTCAGATGCGCCGTTCACAACGGCGGCCACTTCAGTAATATCTGGCGTGCAATTGACGAAGCCGGATACTTTAGCGATCTGAACAATTCGATCGAGATCGCCGTTTAAGGCATCACGCGCTTGCGCAAGTACGTTAAGCGCACTCAAGCGCGCGGCGTCACGGCCTTGTTCGATTGAAAAATCTTCACCGACTTTACCGATAAAACGTACATCTCCTTCCCACTGGGGGATCATCCCAGAAATGTAGAGCGTATTACCGATGATCGCGGATCCTTTGATTTTCGCGACTTTCGGCTTTTGCGCCTGCGGGATCGTTATCCCAAGTTCATCGAGTCGTTGTGCAATGCGACCGGTCATGTTTCCCCCTATTTTGCTAGCGATATCGACACAGCGTACCGGAACTTATAGTCCGAGTGGTAGCACCGAAAATCGCCATATAGCGCTCGCTTTACAGTATTTAACCCTATTCAGGAATCGTTCACGCATGGCGCGGTATTCTGCACTCGCACGCTGGGACACGAACCACCAGCTTTAAAGATCTGATAAAGGAGATCGCAATGAATACCAAACGACGAACTAAGACCTTATTAGCCAGCGCTGCCGGACTCGGCGTGATGTTACTGGTTGCGGCGAACCCAGCGATGGCCGAACGTCGTCACCATGGCGGTGACAATTATAACTCGCATGGATACGACCGCGGCCATCAGTACAACCGCGGGCAGCACTATAAGCATCGCAAACACAAGCGTCATGCGCGGAAACATATTCGCCATCATCGCCGGCATGCGCGCGCCAATCATCATCGTTACTCAGACCGTCACGTCGGCTACGGCTATGCGTATCCGCCGCGTGTGATTTACCGCGAATCCTACCAGCCGTCTTATTACGGTACCGGTGGTGGGTATAGCTCGGGCTACCATCGGAGTTCGCCGAACTTCGGAAACGCGGTTGGCGGTGCTTTAGGCGGCTATATCGGATCACAGATCGGTCACGGGTCAGGGCAGCTTGCGGCCACGGCAGCGGGTGCGGTGATTGGTTATTCGCTAGGTGGCCACATGGGACACCGCTAATAGTATCGCGCGACAGCGATTTACTCTTGAGACACTAAGACCCGCTTCGGCGGGTCTTTTTTTTATGCATCGCGAAGACTCCCGCAACCATGCCGCAGTTGATCTACAATTCATAATCAATTTGTCGCTAGATTAGATTATGGTTGACAGCACTGATATTTATTTTGATGATTTCGTTGTTGGCGAGAGCAAAACGTTTGGTCCCTATCCCGTCGATCGGGAAGAGATGCTTGCCTTTAATCGTAAATGGGATCCGCTGCCGATTCACTTGGATCATAGCGCGGCGATCGCGAAGGGACATCGTGGCATTACCGCCTCAGGGCAATACACTTTGTGCGTTAAACAGGTTTTTATAAATCAGGCGGGCTGGAGTAATTCTGTCATTGGTGCGTTGGGGTTTGATGAAGTGCGTTTCCCGCATCCCGTTTATGTCGATGATGAATTATCCGCGACGATTGTGTGTACGGCTAAACGGCCGTCGCGCAGTAAACCGGACCGCGGTATCGTGACGTTAAGCGTTACACTCTATAACCAAGACGATGAAACGGTATTGAGTTATATCGATACGGTGATGTTTCTGCGACGCATGGATCGGTAACTAAACAAGATGAAAACATTAAGCAATCGAGTTGCCGTTGTCACGGGTGCGGGCAGCGGTATTGGGCTAGGCATGGCGCGCGCGTTTGTAAACGCGGGTATGCAGGTGGTGTTAGCAGACATCGAAGCGGATGCTTTAGACCACGCCGTGGACGAATTGACCGCGGCTGGCGGCGAGGTGCTGGGTGAAGCTGTCGATGTCTCGGATGCACGCGCCGTAGAGCGTCTTGCTGAACGCGCCTATGCTGCGTTCGGGCACGTACACGTTGTGTGTAATAACGCGGGTGTTATCGAGAATAATCTGGCGACTTGGGAGTACTCGGCGAAGGATTGGGCGTGGGTGTTTGGTATTAATGTAATGGGTGTGGTGCACGGTATTCAAAGTTTTGTGCCACGCATGCTGGCGGGCGGAGAGGCGGGGCATATCGTTAATACGGCCTCGATTGGTGGACTTATTGCTGGCACGTCGAATCCTATCTACATCGCGAGCAAGCACGCGGTCGTTGCGTTGTCGGAAAATCTACAAAATGATTTCAGCGCCCGACAAACAAAGCTGGGTGCTTCGGTGTTGTGTCCGGGATGGGTGCGTACGAATATTGTGAACTCCGATCGCAATCGAGCGGACCCGCCGTCGCTCACCGACGCCATGACAAATACGCGCCAACGTTTCCAAGCAGGTGTTGACGGCGGCCTCGAACCTGATGCGGTAGGCGCGATGGTGATCGACGCGATCTGCAACGATCAATTTTATATTCACACCCACCCCGAGTGGCTGGACGTGGTGCAAGCGCGCTTCGATGCCGTTATCGACAGTCGCCGCCCGGCGCGCGCACGGTTGCCCAATCCGAAACGATGAAATGGATCTTGCATCACTACGATTTCTCAAATTTTTCGGAGAAAATCCGCCTAGTCTTAGGATTGAAAGGTGTCGCCTGGGATTCGGTGACGATACCGTCGCACCTACCCAAGCCCGATTATACGCCGCTCACTGGCGGCTATCGGCGCACGCCAGCGTTGCAAATCGGAGCGGATATTTACTGTGATACGCGCTTAATCGCCGACGTCATCGAATCCGAAATTCCGACGCCAAGTATTTACCCTGGGGCTGCGCGCACGAAAACGCTCGCGCGCGCCGTCGCAGATTGGGCGGAATCGCGCATGTTGTGGCCGACGGCGTTATACGTTACCGGGATTCACGCCGAACGCTTCGCCCTCGAGTTTCATCTTGATCGGGCGGTACTACACGGCAAACCCGCGCCGGACATCGCGAAGGTAAAGGCGTCCGCACGTAAATATCTAGCGCAAATGCGTTCAGAACTTAGCGGTATTGAAGCGTTGTTTAGCGACGAGAAGCCTTATGTGCTCGGCGAAGCGGTAAGCCTTGCAGATATCGCGGTCTATCAAATACCGTGGTTTCTCGATGTTATCGATCCGGGCCACGCGTTCCTCGCCGAGATGCCACATACGCGCGCTTGGATGGAACGCATCGCAGCACTTGGCCACGGGCAGGTGGGTAGTATTGAACCACACGCTGCCATTGAGATCGCGAACGCGGCAACTCCGCTTAGCAGTACCTCGAAAGCGTTAGCCATTCCAGAAGGGTATGCCGTTGGGGATAACGTTAAGGTGTCTCCGCTTGATGAGAATTCGCCGGCCAGCGGGATGCTCGCCTACGCCGATGATCATCGTATTACAATTCGCCTCGACAACGATCGAGTCCACGACGTGCGCGTACACTTTCCACGTTCGGGCTATAAACTATCTAAAATGTAAATTAGGCGTTGCCCAGTCTCGATCACGATTTATCGGGTGCTTTCCAAATATCACGCTGCTTAAGCAAATCGATCTGTTTTTGAATTACTTTTTCTTCGTACTCCGCATGCTTCATCGGTGGGCGTTCGGCATATAAATTTTTCGGGTAAATGGGTTGTTCGTAAATAATTTGGATCATCTCGGTGCGCAGATCTTTCATCCAATTAGTCCATTTCGAATTACATCGGTGATGACGTAGCGCTTCAATATTAATCGGGCCACACACACTGGTGGAAACCCCCCCGTATTCCTGGCGACCAACGATTTGGCCGCGATAATCAATGACGTAAGAATGCCCACCGAACGTATCGATCGGTGTTTGCGAGTCTTGGGTTAAGTGGTAGGTACCAAGGTTCGGTGCGAGGATATACATATTATTGTCGAGTGCGCGGGCACGCGATTGGATTTCGAAATAGTCGTTCGACGCAGCGGGATGCGGGATCGATGCGCGATACACGATTTCCGCGCCGTTCATGGCGAGGCCGCGAGCGTGTTCTGGATAGGAACCTTCGTTGGCCATCATGATCCCCAAACGGCCTATCGGCGTATCCACCACCGGCCAAAACGCATCCAAGGTACGCCCGTAGCGCTCGATCCACCAATCATAAATATCGTGCGGACACATAGAGTGTTCCACTGGATATAGCGGGGCGACCTTGTAATGTTTCAAAATCGCCTCACCATCGGGATCGAGGACGAACCCAACATTAAAAAACCGATCAGCGATTTCTGGGTGTCGCGCTTTTGCTTGCGCCATAATGTATACATCATATTCGCGCGCGATCGCGCCGAGGGCGTCCGTCTCGGGCCCGGGGATATCAATTGCGCACTCGCGTGCATAATCAATGTGATCTAAATCTAGCACTTCGTCATTGAACGCCTGTAGCGCCCCCTCGGGAAACGCAATGAGCTTCACCGGGAGGTCCAGTCCCGCGAGCCAGCAAGCGGCCTTAACAATGTGGGCTTGGTGCTCGATGTTGCGCATAATATCTTCGCGTTTTGATATCCCCCAGACGGTGGGTACGAGGCCGACAGCATTATAGGGTTCGATCATGGCGGTGCTCCGATTACGTCATCGTGTATCAAACTAGACCTGATCATTCTAAGAGTACGGCGCTTGGGTTGATAGCCAATTTCGTCGCGCGACCCGGGCGCTTTGGTGCGCCGAGCGGATATACTTGTGGGTTTACCAACCGGCCGCCTGATCGATGCAGCGGTCGTTCAATTAGTGAGTGATGCGTGCTCGAACCAATCGATATTTATTTGATCCGCCACGGTGAGGCGAGCCTGCCGTGGTCAGATGGCTTAGATGCGCCGCTTAGCGATCGCGGACATCGGCAGGCGCGCGAGTTAGCCGAAGAGTTGTTCAACCTAGATAGTTGCGATGTGATTTCAAGCCCGTCGCTGCGCGCCCAACAAACGGCAAAACCCTTGGCTGAAGCTTGGGATATAGCCCCTCGAATCGAAAATAATTTCTG
Source organism: Phascolosoma agassizii (assembly GCA_035593235.1). Lineage (NCBI taxonomy): Eukaryota > Metazoa > Annelida > Sipuncula > Phascolosomatiformes > Phascolosomatidae > Phascolosoma > Phascolosoma agassizii. The sequence continues at coordinate 6,543 of JAVJHY012241487.1, forward strand.
CGAAGTGCCGCTCGCCGCGGATCAGGCGTTGCGCAAATCCTGGGTGCAATCCGCAGCATCTATGCATTGGCGCGAAGTCGACGGCAAGGTAACCGATTGGCGTAATACAGCATGCACGACGCTATTGCAGATGCGCCAGCGCAGCGTGATATTTACGCATTTCATGTTGATAAACGCCTTGACCACGTTGGCAACGGGTAATCTAAAACTAGTGCAATTTGAACCAGATTACGTGTCGGTTACCCAACTAAGAGTCGTTCCAGAAAGGGGCGCTGAATTGGTAGCGTTGGGTAGCACTCTGTAAGATCTGAGATACGGTTAAGCGACGCGTGCGGCCGGGTAATCGAGATCTCTTCGCCGAGCACTTTAGCGGCCTTGTAACGTCAATCTCACAAAGCTGTCACCGAAATTTCAAACTACAAGCGGATCATTATCAGCACGCACTATTAGCAGGGGCAATGGTCATGATTCGACAAGCGACTATCAATCGATTCCTAGCAATTTCTTCTCCTTATTTTCTGATCACCAAGAAATCACCCGATGTCGTTCCGGCGATCGAAATTACACAATGGACGGAAATCATTAACTCTGACGAGGCGTCCGCTAGGCAATTAGCGGATAGCGTGTTTGCTCGAGGCAACCAGCCAATATCGAATCAAATTGGAGAGCCTTGTTGTGAGTAGTCGTTATCGCTTGTATCTGTTCGGACAGGTTCCGGCAGATTGTTACAAAAGCGGTCGTTAAAATGGATCCTGTTGTCATCTCTGATCGGCCAACTTCAGGCGCTAAGGTCACCAAGGCTTTGGTATGGTGCGGAGCAATTTCGCGGACGGGCGTGGAAAGATGAATTGGGAAGCAATCGGGGCGGTCGGTGAGATCTTCGGCACTCTCGTCGTGATTGAATCTCTGATATACCTCTCTCAGTTAATTCGTCAGAACATCGGCCTAGACCGGGCCGCTCAGAGTAGTAAGAACGAGAATAAATTACTATTTTCGCCCGATTGCTACGTGTGCTTCCAAAGGGAAAGCTAATTCGCCCTCGTTGTAATACGGAGCCATTGCCTCGCGGGCGTTTTGCATGAATGTCGACTGTTGATCATCGCTGCATTCGGCTATATGGCTTGCCATAGGGGAACCGCCGACGTAGTGCGTCACAAGTGAATCCGGCGAGTCGAACCGAACCATTCTGACTTCAGATCGGATCGAAACGTCTCTAATTCCTGCGTCGACAATCAGATCACGTAGTGTTGCCGTTTCATCACCAAAAATAAATGGTGCTCGCATCATAGCGGATGCTTCCGGCCTACCGATTTCGCCGAGCGACTCGCCAATGGCAGCAAATCCGGGGCTACGTTTTATCGAACGCCAGACAGCTAATACCACCCGACCATTGGGCTTTAATACCCGTTGCATTTCGCGAAGAGATTGAGCTTGCTCAGGAAAGAATTGAAGACCAGCTTGGCAAATGACGGCGTCGAATTGTCCCTCAGAAAACGGTAAATCAACTGCGTTCCTTTCCCCGTTGTGCCAACCGCCAGGGCCGCATTGCGGGCAACCACCCCAGTACCACACGCAACATCAAGAACACTTTCCCCTAATTGCAGATTTGCCTTTTCAATAACGACCGTCGCCCAAGGGACGAAAATAGCCGGGACCAAACGACTCTCATACACTTCGGCCGCGTTTCCTTCCACTTGCCAGGATTCAATCGATTCCATGGGTCACCTCCATTCGCCTGCGAGTACCGTCAGACCTCATTTCCGCGAGATATCTTTCACTTCCCGGCAGCGAACTTATCAGTATTGGGAAGCGCGAAATACAAATTCGACGAGCGAACTCTAACCGCGATTGACGCACAGTGCATTTCAAAAATCGGGCGTCGTTGTCTGATTTCGTCTTGTGGCGCCGTATGGTGGGTCGTTCTCCGGTCGTTACCGGATATAACGAACAGTCCCTCGACCGCAATCGACGCGAGCGGCCAGAAGAGACGCCCGCAAGCATGGCGGCCCCCGAAGCGTTTGAGTTTGTTGTGATGTGCGAATGGTACCCGTACGGAGTTATTTAGATGTCAGTAATAAAGTGTTCATTTTTGCTGCCAATCGAACTTGTATATTGGACAGTTAGTCCATATCAATTAGTGGGAAATCTAACGGCTCGTCCCAATAGATTTGCCCAACACTCGTATAACGTGAATCGGCGCCGAACGCGTGCTGCGCGATCACCTGGATGTCATGCAGGGCTCTACCAATTACGTTACCGCGATCGATAGTGCTGCTTCCCGCAATTCTCGCGATCAGGTTGACCGTCTCGAGCGCAGTTTGCAGTACATGGGTCGTCACCAAAAACAAATCCGCTTTCTCGCTACGCGAAAAAATTCGATTAGCGGTGCCTAGTTCAGAAGCTGACGACAATTCGCTGTGAAAATATGCGCGCAGACAACGATAGCCCGCCAGCGCTTTCGCATAATCGTGCTGCGCGAGCGGACGAGCTTTTAGCGCGCCGGTCGCTGCAAACGGGACTTTGTTCGAGGCGAGTGCTTGGACCTGATCCAATGCTGTGCGCATCGCGCCTAAGACGATGGGCGGAAATGCACTCGTAATAATGGCCTCCGGCATCCGAAAAAGCGCTTCCGAAAATAGAGCGTTGCGCCGTAGTGGCGCACTTAATTCGATCGCGCGATGAGCGGGCACGAACAACTCTTCGGCAAGGATCGTATTACTAGCACTTGCGCGCATTCCTGTAGGATCCCAGTCGTCGAGAATTCGCAGGCGATCTCGTTGGTGAAATAAAAGCAAAAAAGCATCACCACATATTGCAGTATGGCCGATCCAATCTGCAATCCGGCAATTGCTCGCGAACGGTGTTTGGCCAGAAACGAGATAGCCACCATCGACTGCTTGCGCAGTCATCGGTCGATTGAACGTTTCACAAATGATCGGATCATCTACCGAAAATATCTCGGCGACGAGTTCTTCGCTCGCATAGCGCAGATCAAAAGTCGTGTTACTAACACTCATCAACAACCACGCTGCGCCCGTGTCGATAGCCGCCAAATCTTCGAGAATACAAGCGTGGCTTAACGGACTGCATGCAAAACCACCAAGCCCCATCGGTCGCCAAAGCCGTAATAGGCCGGCCTCCCTGATCGCGCGCACGCTACGATCGCCTAAGACGCAGTTGTGTTGGGAGGCAACCGACTCTTCGCGAAGAATATTACTAATATTTTCAACTTCAGCTTGAATATCACTAATGTTCACCGGACCCTTCCATTTACTAAATACCCCAATCGTACAAGCGAAAACATGCATTGCATACTACAGATTATGTAGTTGCCGAAGACGCTTGTTCTCGTCAGTATGAGCACATGAGCCAAAGCTACGGACAATACTGCCCGCTCGCACTATCGACCGAAATCTTCGGCGAACGGTGGACAATATTAATCTTGAGCAGACTGTTCGACGGCTGTCGCCATTTCAACGAAATCCACCGAGGATTACCGCGTATTTCTGCGACACTACTGTCAAAACGACTCAGAGTATTAGAGAACGCCGCGGTCATTCGCAAAATAGAACGTGCCGCTCACTATCGAACTGAATACCAATTGACTGAAGCAGGATTGGAACTAGAACCTATGATCGATTTGCTCGCGTCTTGGGGGCAACGGTGGGCGCGCGACATGAACCCAGATGATCTAGATATCCGGTTTTTAGCGTGGAGTATGCATGCACGTACTGATCCGCATGCTCTACCTCCTGGCCAAATTGTCATCGAATTCCAACTCAAGGACGGTCCGCAGGACGCGTCTTCTTTTTGGTTACTCAACGAAACCGATCATGTGGTCATGTGCCTAAAGGAACCCGGCTTGGATGTCGATCTAGTCGTACGTGCTGATCTCCGGCGCTTTGTGGAAACCTGGCGAGGATTCCGCCCATTAAACCAAGAACTGGCTAGCGGTCGAATAAAACTAGCCGGGCCGGTCAGTCTAAAAAAAGTATTTTCGAAATGGTTGCTATTGAGTAGTCTCGCAACAGTTGAGCGGCAAAGATCCGGACGAGAATTTAATATTACCCAGAGGACTAAACGTGGCGCAGGAGACCCACTAATTCGATGGCGCCAATAACGGACGCGGGAATACGAACCGATACCCAGTCACGCCACATTGAGAATCACATCAGAGTTTCCATCTTCACAAAGAAGCATCGAGTGAGAGCGGCGTAGAAAGTTGAGTGGCGATAGATTTTAAAAATGTCTACTCCGGGCACAGGCTGTGTGAAAACGCAGAAAAATCCTTCAGCTTTGAAATTATTTCCCACTATGGATGAGCATTGGATCGAAATTAGGGATCGATCCGTTTATTTCGCAGGCAGTTAGGTCTGCTCACCCCACTTTGAAAAACCGAAAATAGTTTTCACACAGCCTGGGCACATAGCAGAAGTAGCAAGCCTCCTCGTGGTCGGCTGCTATAGGGAAGCAACGAGACGTCGTTGCGAGCCCATCTGCCAGCGTCGCGTCTCTCAAGCCAAGTCTGAGCTATCACATGTGGTCGAGTTCGTTTCGGTTAAATCAATTTGCAGCGCGCCCACGCAAGGAAAACCGCATCGGCGATGCGCTGCGACGTACGGCATGACAGTTGTCATCTACTATGCCTGCAACGCAGCCATTTGGTTTTCAAATTCTCGCAAATCGAAATAATCGCGCCACTTGCTGAGTTTACCATCGACAAACTCAAAGGTGCCCATTACCGGCAGCGCGATCCGTTTATCGCCAAAGGCGAATGCATCGACTCTTTCGGTTAACACCACCCCGTTCGGATCTTCAGCGATAAAATGCACCGTCCATTCCACCGCCGTTACGGGTTTTAGGAACGGTTCGATGAAGCCGCGGATACTCGCTTTACTGGTTAGCGGGTCCATAGGAATATTGTGATAAATCGGCGTGTTGCTGAACGTTGCCATTATGCTTTCGACGTCTTGCGCTTCCCATTTAGCGATGAACTCGCGAACCTTATCAATGTTTGACATATCTCCCCCAACAAAAAGGCTGTGCGGTATTAACGACCGGTGATCAGCGTGGGGCAAACCCCAGCTTATCTAGGCTTTAGATCCCAATCTGGTAAACCTTCATCGGGTTGCACACCAAGACTGTTCAGCGCCATCGATACTAAATTGTATTGACCGACCGTGAACACGAGATCCATTAATTGTTTTTTATCGAGACCGACTTTCACTAACGCCGCCCAGGTCGTATCGCTGATATGACAATTCTCGTGAAGATCGTCGGTGGCTTGCATTAAGTATTTGTCGCGTTCGGATATACCGGGCGTATCCGGTCCAGATTTTGCGCTTAGAATTTCGTCGTCGCTCATTCCGGCTTTGCGCGCGACTTGCACATGTTGGCCCCATTCATAGCCCGCGTTACACAAGTAACCGATCCGCAGGATAACGAGTTCGCGTTCACGCAGCGGCAACGTCGACTTGAACAAAATGTGATTAGCAAACACCATCCAACGCCGCATTAAGTCGGGGTGGTGGGTTAGCGTTTTGAAGATATTGTAATCCGAACCGTGTTCGACAAACGGCTGCATGATTTGTTGGGCATCTTCATCCCAGCTATCTGCTTCCTGCGGTTCTAACCGCGCTTTATTCAGTCGCACTGTGCGCTCCTTGAGAACGTTGGCGGAAAATATTCCACACCGGTTTAAGGCATGGGTTGTTCGTTGATATCGATATTAATCTGGCTCCAAGTGAGTTCGATATTCTCCGCCGATCCGCCCACACCGAGTTTGTAGTTTCCTAAATCCAACGCCGTTGGATCCCGTCCGAGCAGCTGAGTAATGCCGTGCGCTGCCTCGAATGGCTCCAGCATGCGCGGTTGCCAGCGCCCGAAAACCTTTTCGTTGGTCGCATATTCTTCCGTCATACCAGTGCGTACAAACGGCAGCATGACGCAGTAGGCGTTCACTAAATCTGCCGAGCGTCCAAGATTGACTCTAAGTACTTCGGGGAGTCGCAGCACAGCCCAGTTGGCGACCACATAACCGGGTACAGCAATGCCAGGTTCGATCGCCTGCATGGAAGAAATGTAAATAAGTTGCAGCGGTTGGTTGTGATAAACCGCTTCACCTGCCCATAAATGACTCATGGCGACGAAGCCGTCGATCTTAGTGTTCAACACTAAACTCGATTCACTCAAATTGTTAATAAAATCGCGGCGTACCCTAGCGCGCCGCTCGCCACGGCTTTCGCCTTCTTTCTCCGGCAGCGCGCGACCAAAACGATACCCCTTTTCGGTTAATCCCGAATTGCATACGATAATATCTGGGCCTTTGCCGCCCATTTGTTCAATGACGTAGCTGCGCGAGGCCCACAGATCGCGGGTATTCGTGACGTCGGCCTGTAGTGCAAAGGCTTTAACTCCCTGTGCGCGAATGGCCTCCACGAGGTCGAATCCATCCCGGTAACTACTGTGAAAATGAACACCGATCACCTCGGCGCCATTGGCCGCCGCAGCCAACGCGATCGCCTGGCCAATGCCGCCGTCTTTACCTGATCCCGTGATCAGAATGCGTTTGCCTGCGAACGTTTCTCCGCTATTTTCAGAGAACTTGAACTGCTCAAAATTTGCAGTGTATGCCATACGAATAACTCCTAAACCAAATTACTGGACACGATTTTAGGCCGCGTCGGAAGCGCTTCCATTGTCGAGCGGCGCTCACGAGAAAGCAATGCTTTGCGTTCGGATGTCCGGCAGAAAGTACACCAACGCTGGTTAGCGAGTAAATTTAATGGCGGTGTTGAATCCCGAGTAATTTGGTTGGTCGATGGCGAGGCGGTTGACCGTCGTTTCGCGTAAATGATTGATGAGGTGTTCGTCGTCTAATGCGAGGGTGTGGCTTCGTAATTGATCGACCAAGCGCCAACGTAGTGCATCAAGCGTGCCGTCGCATACTAATAGTGCGCGCAGGCTTGAGATTTCTCGCGACGCTTGAGCGCCACCCAAGCTGAGTTCACGATTCACAATTTCGAGTGAATTAGCGGCGACGCTTGCCAGAAAGGCGATCCGTCCATTTGTGGCTGGCCGGACGTCGTTGCGCAAAAAATCGGCGACGCTCTCCAGCAGCTCGTCGGTCCGCGGTAGCTCGTTGTTCGCCGCTCGATCGGCCGCCACCAAATTTACCGGCCCAGGAATGAGCAAGTTAACGCAATCGACTTGGCACTCGGAGGAGCGACGTCCAATGGCTGGCCGTTCAACGCTGGGATCGGGACCACTGCGATAGTGTTCGGCCATTAGTAAGCAACCGATGGCCCACCAAAAGGAGCCGAATACTTCCCAAAAGCGCAAATGTTCGCGATCGACCTTAAAGCCCGATTCCGTCTCATAGGCCGAAATGAGATCGTCGTAGTGACCGAAGCCACCAACCGGCAATTCCGTTTGACCGAAGCGCCACGAATTTGTACACAGCCAACCGAGGTCGCGTAAGGGATCACCTAAGTGAGCGATCTCCCAATCGAGTACGCCGACGATTCCGCTTTCATCGATCATCAAGTTGCCATTCCGAAAATCGTTGTGTACCAAGGTAGTACGCGGATTTTCCGGCAGGTGATCGAGTAACCAACGCGCGGTGTAATCGATCATCGGATGGGGGGTTTGCAGAACTCGATAACGATCCCAGGTTGCTTGGACGTACTCGGCCGGTGTGGTGGCCTTGAGTCGGCTTGCGATTGTGCTCGCGTTTACGTCGATGGCGTGGATGTGCGCGAGAATTACCCCGCATTGCGCGGCGAGCCGCGGTCGAATGTGCGCGAATTTTGGTGCACGCACGATCCTATAACCTAAGGTTTCACCCTCTAACCAGGCCATAATAAAACCAACGCCGATCGCATCAGCGGGCGCCAGCACGTAATGAATTTTAGGACTCGGAATCCCAGCGGTGGCGGCGACTTGGAACAGCAACGCTTCCGTATCCGAGCCAACGTTAACGGACTGTGGGTCCGAGCTAGAACCGCCAGCGGTAAGGCGTAGCGCGAGTTTTTGTTGTGAACGGTCGAGGTGGCGAAATACGATGCGATAAGTTTCTTGATTCGCGCCGCCGGACAGGCGTTCACAAGCAATAAGTTTTGCATAGCCATCGATGCGACGTTGCAAAACCGCATCTAAGCGAGTTTCGAACCGAGTTGGCTTAGAGACCACTATCGCCGCGGCAGCTTAATCTGTGGCAACGCCTTTTGGTGCTTGCTGACGCATAAACCCGAACATATAGCCCGCGACACGCCGCATCTGAATTTCTTCCGCGCCTTCAGTGATACGGTAGCGGCGATGATGCCGATAAATGTGTTCAAATGGTTTATGCCGCGAATAACCGAGACCACCATGCACCTGCATGGCGCGATCCGCGGCTTCACAACACAATCGATTCGACCAATAGTTACACATCGACACTTTATCCGACACCGAGAACGCGCCGTAGGTATCCATTTGCCATGCTGTTTTGTGGACGAGCGCGCGCACCATTTCACACTGGGTTTGCAGTTCGACGAGTGGAAACTGAATAGCTTGATTCGTCGCTAGTGGCTTTCCAAATGGCGCTCGTTCCTTGGCGTAGGCAACCGATTCGTTGATACAAAACTGCGCCGCGCCGAGGCTCGCTGCAGCTTGGCGAATTCGATTCTCGTTGAAAAAATGTTGTACGACTTGTAAACCGCGTCCTTCTTCGCCGAGGATTGTATCGGCGGTGACCCTAACATTACGCAACGAAACGTGACCATGGTCGGTCGGCATATTAAACGTCCATAGCATTTCTTCGAGCTTAAAGCCGGCGGCAGACGTCGGCACGAGGAACGCGGTAATACCTTCGCCGTCGCCGGCGTTGCCGCTTGTGCGAGCAAAAATTAAGTCATGAGTTGCTTTATGGATCCCAGTGTTCCAGGTCTTTTCGCCGTTAATCACCCACTCGTCGCCATCGCGATAAGCGGCCGTTTCCATGTGCGTTGCGTCTGAACCATGCTGCGGTTCAGTAATACCGAAAGCGAATCCGCGTGTGCCATTCGCTAGATTTTCGATCCATTCCGCTTTTTGTTGTTCGCTGCCGTAGTGCAGTGTGAGTAGTAACGAGATGTTATTCCCGACAATTGAATGTTCATTTTGTAAATCGTTATGTAGGCCGAGACCCTGCGCCGCAAAATGCTCACGAATTACAGCCATACCGAGATTTGTACCATCGCGCCCGCCATATTCTTTCGGCACGGGATAACGATAGTGGCCAGCGCGGTCAGCGCGGCGTACGGCTTCGGCTAGTAATGCCTCCCATTCGTCACTCGGTAGACCACCGCGATCCCAGTCCGTGCGCGCGTCTTCGCGTCGATGATCGAAAAAGCGGATGTTATCGTCGGCATTTTCGAGTGGTTTTATTTCGCGTTCGATAAAGTCATCTAATTCGCGTAAATAATCGACAAGGTCGTTGGGTAGTTCGAAGTTCATATCGGCTAAGTCCGGGTCTCAATGCAGATTTAATGAATCGCGTCACTTGCATCCGGGTCGTCGTAACGGTCGTGATGCCGGATCCATTCCATGCTGTAAGATAAGTCTTCCTCGTTGCGGCCTTTGGGCGTTAAATCGAGCAAATGGTAAGTGGTGATTAGCATATCGAGGCCACGTCCGAACGATGAATACGTATGATAGACCTTACCCTCGTGATCTTTAACAAAGGCACTAATGCCGGGCGCCTCTTCCATTGGGAAACTCCCAACTCGGTAATTGTAAGTACCCGTCCCCTCGTTACGTTCGGTTTCGGTGAACGACACATCGAAGTCACGATTAAACGTAGATTGTTCACTTGATACCCATTTAAAGTCCCAACCCATGCGCTTTTTAAATGCTTCGAGCTTCGCTAGCGGCGCGATAGACGCCGTCACCATTGTTACATCGCGCTGCGCAAGATGAATCACCGCGCCATTATAACTGTCGGCCAAAAACGAGCAGCTTTTGCACCCTTGCTCCCAGTCCGATCCAAACATGAAATGGTAAATTAGTAGCTGCGTACAATCGCCAAACAAATCCGCTAAGGATTCCTCGCCCGCAGCACTTTGAAACCGGTAGTCGTTTTCGACTAGCGCCCACGGTAATTCGCGCCGAGCGCGACTTAGTTCGTCGCGCATGCGGGTAAATTCCTTTTCTTTCGCAAGGTGTTTTTTGCGTGCGGTGAGCCACTGTTTTTGAGAGACGATTTTCTGCTTGGGCATGATCTATTCCTCAATTTTGTTTATCACCGATAGTCCAACATTGCACAGGCTATGGGTGGTAGACGGGGGTCGCGAATCGACTCCTCGACGGGTCGCTTTTCTCTAAGCGTAGTCTCACGACCGTCGAAACACAATCTACGTTCCGACCGGGAAATCGACAGCGGGCGCACCTTCCGGATTTACGCGGCGCCACGCTATTTTTTCGCTAAACGTTGCATTACTTCGAACCAGCTATTCGTCGCGTTATCGCCCGAGTCATCGAATACTTCTCTAAGCTGTTGCATTTGGGTGGCGCTGAGGCGTCGTTCTAAACGGCGACCTCCGGCGGTAAGGCGTAACTGCTTTACTCGTCGATCGTGTGGCGATGGCTCGTTAGAGATCAGTCCCTGAGCGACGAGTTCGCGCAATGGCGCATTTAGGGCTTGTTTCGACACGCACAGAATGTCGAGTAGGGCACTCACTGATAATGCGTCGTTGCTGGCGACGAAATATAGGATCCGATGATGCACGCGATTTAAATTGTGCTGTTCGAGGATACGATCGGGGCCAGCGGTGAATTTTCGGTAACCGAAATAAAGTAATTCGATTGCGCCGCGGATTTGCGAATTATTATTTAAGTCAATCATATTGACATATTAAGCTTGCTCCGCTATTTTGTCGATATGTCAAATATATTGACGTAATAAGATGATTAGAGAAAAACCAAAACTGTCCAACAGAGTGCAGGATCTTGCGCCCTCGCCGATCCGCGATATCCTCGAAGTGATCGACCGCCCGGGTATGATTTCGTTCGCCGGTGGGTTGCCTGCGGCAGATTCATTTCCTGAGTTCGTGCCCGATGCGGTTCCTCGCGCGCAGCTGCAATATGGTCCCACAGAAGGTGAGCCGGCATTGCGCGCGAAAATCGCGAAAGATTTATGCGCGCGCGGCTTACGTTGCTCGCCTGAACAAGTCCTTATTCTGTCCGGGTCGCAACAGGGGATCGATCTTGTTGCGAAATTATTTATTGATCCGAGCACACGAGTCGCAGTGGAGTCGCCTACTTATCTCGCGGCACTGCAAGTGTTTAGATTTTTCGGCGCACGCTTGCAGAGTTTTAGTGTCGAACCGACGTTCGATGTATCGAATGGCCTGCGAGATTCGGCATTCGCTTACGCGATACCAAGTTTTCAAAATCCCACAGGACACTGTTACTCGAGCGCGGAACGCAAGCGTCTCGCGCACGCATGCGATGTAACGTTAACGCCGCTTTTTGAAGATGATCCGTACCGCGATCTCGCCTATGACCGATGTAATAGGCGGCCGGTGTGCGCCGATCTCGAACGCGCGTTGTGGATTTACCAAGGATCGTTTTCAAAATCGCTCGCACCCGGACTACGTCTGGGATACTTAGCCTGCTCAGAAGAACTCGCGCCATATTTCGTGCAACTAAAGCAAGCCGCAGATCTACACAGCAACCGAATTAGCCAGTGGCTGGTGTTGGCGCAACTCAATTCACCCGATCGCGAGGCGCGTAGTGCCGCATTGGTAGCGCACTATCGGGCGAAACGAGACCGCTTCGCCGAAGCCTTGGACATGCACTTTGCGGATCTTGCGAGCTGGTCGTTGCCGCCAGGTGGTCTATTCTTTTGGCTCACCTTAAACGCGGCGCGCGCGGTAGATACCCGGCAGATCTTGCCATCCGCGATTGAAGAAAACGTTGCGTTTATGCCCGGCGAGCCGTTTTTTCCAGATCCTGTATCGGCGGCCAGCGCGTTACGTCTGAATTTTAGTCATGCGAGCGAAGCCGAGATGGATCGTGGCCTCGCGACATTGGCGGCGCTGGTCCAAAAGCACATTTCGAGCGTCGATGCTTAGCCGATCGGTTTAGGTCGCGACGACTTTAGTGCTAATCAATTGCTGCATCCGCGCATCGTCGTAACCAAGCTCGCGCATTATTTCCTCGGAGTGCTCGCCGATACGAGGCGCACTGCGCGTTAAGCCGCGTGTGTGATCCGTTAGGGTAAACGGCAATCCCATGATCTGAAAATCGCCATAGGCTGGATCGTTGCCGTTTTCGATCACCCCTAAGGCCTCGACTTGTCCATCTTCCCATAGCGACTTGAGATCGTTTACCGGCGAATAGGGCACACCGTGTTCGTCTAATGCTTTCATTAACGTAGCGGTTTCGAAACCCGCGAAGGCGTCAAACAATATTCGTAGGCAGGCTTCGCGATTGACCACCCTTTTTGCATTATCGGCGAAGCGTTCATCGTCGATCATGTCTTCGCGATCGATTGCGCGGCATAGTCGTTTGAATAGGTTTTGGTTGCCACTTGCGATGAAAATAAAACCTTCTTTAGTCGGGTAGGCTTGATAAGGCACGACTTGTGGATGGGCGGTTCCGAGTCGTTCAGGCAAGTAACCGTGCTGCAAAAAATTCGCAACGGTGTTGCTCATCAAACCCATAGAGGTGCCTAGCAATGACGCTTCGGCCTTACCACCGGCGCCAGTAAATTCTCGCCGATATAATCCAGTAACCGTCGCGAGGGCCGACATCACCCCGGTGCCCATGTCGAGAAAGGATACGCCACACCGCACCGGCATCCCGTCTGGCTCACCGGTGATTGCCATTACACCGCTATAAGCTTGGAGTAGCGCTTCGTAGCCAAGCCCTTTCCCTTTTGGGCCGCGTCGTCCAAATGCCGACACCGAGGTGTAAATAATACGCGGGTTAAACGCTTTGATATCGTCGTAGCCGAGGCCGAAGCGCTCCATATCGCCGGTTTTGAAATTCTCGACTAAGACATCGGCGTCACGCGCTAAATCTTTGACCAAGGCGACTCCGTCGGCTTGTTTGAGATCGACGGCAATACTGCGTTTGTTGGCGTTAAGTCCCAGAAAAGAGCTGCCCATATCGTTTTTGTGGGGCGGCCACATGCGACCTTCGTCACCGCCGTGGCTTTCGACTTTAATGACTTCTGCGCCAAGCAGCGACAGTAACTCGCAACAATAGGGTCCGGCGAGTACTCTTGAGCAATCGACCACTTTCACCCCATCTAGAGGCGCTTTCACATCTGACATAATCTATCCAATATATTTTTTCGGATGGCTGAAATTGTTATATCGCACGGCTCACGAGGCTCTTCGTGAGCTAATCTTGCAGCCGCATTATAATCTGCAATCGGTCACTTAAACCGCACAAGATTATGGCAACGATTCTCAGCATTAGCGCACTAACCTTGGCGACCCACGATATGGGCCGCGCAGTTCCTTTTTATTCGGCACTTGGATTTAAACTCAAATACGGTGGCACCGCGGCCGAGTTTAGTTCGTTCCAATTCGGTGATCAGTACCTTAATTTAATCGCAACACCAATTTCGAAACAGTGGTCATGGTGGGGGCGCACGATTTTCTATGTCGACGATGTCGACGGATTTTATGCGAATGCTATTGGCGCCGGCTTGAGACCGGAAGCGCCACCGCGAGATGCCGAGTGGGGTGAACGTTATTTCCACCTATGTGATCACGACGGTCACGAGTTAAGTTTTGCCGCGCCGCTCGACGAGCCACCTTGATCCCTGAGTTACTCTTCTTTTGCCTGGCAACGGTCGCTGCTGGTGCGGTGGTCGGTCTACTTGCAGGGTTACTCGGCATCGGCGGTGGCTTAATTCTGGTGCCAATGCTGTTTGAGCTAATCCAGCGACTCGGCGCAGATGAGGCCACCGCCGTGCGCGCGGCGATCGCCACGTCATTGGCGACCGTGATCGTCAGCGGGTTTCGGTCTGCTTTGAGCCATCGTCGGCGCGGCTCGCTGGATCGTGATCTCGTCAGCGCGTGGGCACCCGCGATCGTATTGGGCGCCTTAATCGGCGCCGAGATTGCCAATCGGGTGGATCCCGCGACGTTGATCACCGCTTTTGCCGTAATCACAGGTTTACTTGCCTCAAACATGGTGTTCGGCCGGCAACAATGGCGGCTCGGTGAGCGTCCACCGGGTCGCGTTTGGCGCACTTTGAGCGGTGCGGGTGTTGGGATTACCTCGGCGATGTTGGGGTTGGGTGTCGCGGGTCTCGGCGTACCGCTGATGACCTTGTTCAATGCGCCTGTTCGCGCGGCGGTTGCCGTGGCGGCTTTGCTCGGGGGAATAGCGGCCGTGCCTGCCACAATTCGCTTCGTGGTGGGTGGATGGGGTGAGCCGGGTCTACCACCATGGTCGTTCGGTTATGTGAACGTTTTGGGTTTCGCGTTGATCGTGCCAATGCTTATTTGGTTGGCGCCAGTTGGCGCGGCGTGGTCGCATCGGATCTCACAGACGGTGCTAAAACGCGTCTTCGCCGCCTTCCTCGCCGTCAACGCGCTGCGCATGTTAACGAGTTTGCTGTAAAATGTTCTATTTCACGGCCACTATTCAATCTAACGATGGGAACGAGATTGATGCAACGTTTCAATCGTTTAGGTTTGCTGTTCAGCACTTTAATGATCGTGAATGCGGCATTCGCGGCAGACGAAGCGCCGTTGAAATTAAATTGTGATGAACCGTTGCGCGCTGTGCCGGACGCAATGAAAAAAACCCTGGGCGCTTTGTATCATGGCTCACCGGCGCGCGAGCAGCTCATCGCGGCGTCGGTCGACTTAGAGAAATTAGCTTCGGCGACGACGTTTTGTCGCATCCGCGCGCAATCACCCGCCGCTGGCGGTACGCGCGAGTTGGCTTGGGAGTGGATTACTTTATACCAATGGGTCAATCGCATCGCCGATTTTGTATATCTCAACGGCCAGGGTCGAGATACCGTTGATTGGAAGCTTGAGTATGCAGATTTCGCCACGCTGTACGAGTTTGAAGCGTGACGTTTTAAGCGGATTTTAAGGAGCTAATAATCGATCACGACCGACTTAAACGCTTCCCGGCGGCGGCTGAATTTGTTGTCGTTGGCTTAGCGATCGGTGCGTTGCTTTATCGAGCGACCTGGTACTGGCTGTTTCCCGTCGCACCCGGCGAATCCTATGGCCTTGGCGACGTAATCGACTTTGGTTTGGGCATGTTGTTGTTCCTCGTAAGCGTAGTGTGTGCGGCGACCGGCGTGCTACTTAGTATGAGATCCGATTCAACCGATTCGGCTGCGGCGTTTAGGGCAGCCGTCGTTGGAATTACGACCTTTGTCATCTACTACTTTGTGCATCCCTATGTGCCGCGTTTGTTATAACGCGGCGCCTCTAAATTGAATCGTGGCGTTTAGGCAACTGCTTGCGAATCATGTAGCAGACGAATTTGTTCCTTGCCGTGACCGAGTTCTTCCAAGATTTCATCAGTGTGCTCGCCTAAAGCAGGCGACATATAGCGAATTTCCGACGGTGTGCCTTCGAATTGAGCCGTCGCTTGCGGCATGCGCATGGGTCCGCCGTGCGGGTGGTCGAGCTCTAATAGGCTTTCACGATGCCTGATCTGAGGGTCGTTATGTACCTCGGACAACTCGTTAATTTTAGCATACGGCACGTCTTCTGCATCGAGTCGCGCACAGATTTCATCGGTGCGCCATTTCGAGATTTCCGAATCGAGTAACGCCACCAGTTCGTCGATATGTTTTATGCGCGATAAGATCTCTGCATATTTTGGATCCGTGCCTAGCTCTCCGCGATCAATCGCGCGGCACATCCCGCGCCATTCCTGATCTGTCACCGTTAGATAAGTAATCGCGCCATCTAAGGTTTGGGTGATTCTATATATATCGCTCAACGACGGCATCGGGCGAATGTTGTCGCCGATTAAGGTGTGATTCCACATACCGTCCGGCCATAGAAACGAGAGCCCGACGTCTACCATCGCCACCTCAATAGCCTGCCCACCACGACCGCGCTCGCGCGCGTAGAGTGCCGCGGTAATCGCCTGCGCCGCGTGCAGCGCGGTGGCTTTGTCGCACACAATGTTTCTCACGAGCTGCGGACGCTCACCTTGGCTGCCGGTTTGTACGGTGATAAATCCGGTAATCGCTTGGATCACGGGATCGTAGACCCGACGCTCGGCGTAGGGGCCGTCGGCGCCGAACCCACTAATTGACGCATATATCACCTGCTCATTCGCAGCCTTTAGCATTGGATAGTCGATACCCATACGTGCCATCGCACCAGGTCGAAAATTTTGCACGACGACGTCCGCCGTCTTGACGAGTTCGAGCAATACCGCTCGTCCTGTCGGCTGTTGCATATCAATGACCATCGATCGTTTATTGCGATTGAGGACCGCGAACATCGCGCCGACGCCGTTGCGCATCGCGCCCATATTGCGTGCCGAGTCGCCGCCCCCGGGTTGTTCAATCTTGATTACGTCGGCCCCCTGATCGGCGAGGATCTGGACGGCCATTGGGCCGGAAACGACGTTCGAAAGATCAATAATACGTACGCCGCTAAGCGGGCCACCCATGCGATTTCTCCTATGCTAAAACGTACTGCGAAACCGGGGTAACAGCTTCGCGCTATAAATGTTGCACAAACCAATGATGGAGGTCGGCAAGTGCGTTTAAGCGTTGCATGCACCAGTGACAAAACGCGGGCTTCGAATGTGAACTAGGTAATGGTTCGCTAAAACGCACTTGGATCATTTTATGCCGCAATAAATCGGCGCGCGGATGATCCTGTGCATAAGGCGCAGGTACTCGTTTTAATGCCTGCCCGGCGACATCGAGTGCGTAGCGCTTTTTGAGCCGTTGAATAAGCTTATCGAACGATCGGCCGAGGTTGTCGTCATCAATTAATTGCCGCCATTTGACGACATCATCGAATACCGCGCCGCTCGCAAACCCCACCTCATTTGCACCTAGCCGGACGTATAAAGTGGGTGCCGATTTTTTATTCTCGCCCTCCCAAAAACGAAACAACAGGTGATTTTTGTACGGCGTTTTGTCTTTGCTAAAGCGAATGTCGTTATTGATGGGCGCGATAGAACCGTTTGCACGTGGAATTGCAGTGATGTTCGGGCCGATAGAAGCCTGCAACTCTCCGCCAAGGCTTTCGACAAACGCTTTAGCTGGGCCCGCTAAAGCTGCGTCATAAATTTTGCGATTATTTTGGAACCAGGCCTTGTCACGATTTGGCAATTCGCCCAAAAACGCAATACCAGCAGCGGGAAATCCGTCGAACGTAGTACTCACTTTTGCCGCGCAACGAAGATTAGCGACTCGTCCATTAAGGCGATCCAGGATTTTCGATTCCGTTTCGGCACTCTAATCCATTCCTTAAATATCCGCCCAGCAGGTGCGAACGCTACGCCGCGATCATTTTCTATGAGATCGACGACCCTTGCTTTCGGCAGCTTAACGATCAGATCGCCGCTACGATGTTCACAGGTGCTGAAAAAATCCCCGTCGATTCTCAAACACGGGAAACCCATGAGCGTGCCTTTATCGACACGGTCGCGGTTAAGAAACGTCTCCGCGATTGCCCAGTAGTAGTTCGTTTCTTTTGCGCGTTCGTTCATCGGATGGTGCCTCGAGATCGGCCGTGTCGCTAGCTCAAACTGTCCAGCGCTTGTTGAATTGACGCGCCACGCAGCCGAGTTTTTGACTGCGCAAACGCGGGTCCGTCGAGTTCGGCCATCTCCTTGGCGCGCGTTAGCGCGGTGCTCGCTAATACCTCTGGCGTTACAGCCTCGTCGAAATACCCCACATCAATTGCCGTTTTTGGG
Source organism: Phascolosoma agassizii (assembly GCA_035593235.1). Classification (NCBI taxonomy): domain Eukaryota; kingdom Metazoa; phylum Annelida; class Sipuncula; order Phascolosomatiformes; family Phascolosomatidae; genus Phascolosoma; species Phascolosoma agassizii. Next base: position 24,441 of record JAVJHY012241487.1, read on the forward strand.
TCGTACAAGGTGGCGCCGATCGTTGCACTGGTTAAGTTTTTTGGTGATATGCGTGCGCTTGCCAACACGATACCAAATTCCGGCAGGGCAAGGCCGATAGCGGTTTCGTTTAATCCGATTTTGAACTCGCCGAGCGTGCCAACGCGGTAGTCGGCAGCCAACAACATAAACGCGCCGAGCGCGACCGCGTGCCCCGTGGCGCCAACAATTACCGGTTGTGGAAAGCCGAAAAGCCGCATCATTAAACGCGCGCCGGCATTTACCAGCGACACAATCGCTTTCTCGTCACCGCTGCGGATGACGGCGAGATCGAAGCCGCCGGAGAGCAATCCGGGACGCCCGACAATTGCGATGGCCGCCGCGTCGCGTTCTGCGCGGTCTAATTGTGCATGGAAGTTTTCAATAAGCGCATGGCTAAACGCGTTGGCTTTGCCGTCATCGAGGGCAATGAGGGCCGCCTTGTCGTGTTGTTCGTAAGTGATTGGATCGGTCATTGGTGGTGTTTCCCAAATTTAGACATCAAATCGATACGTATCGCCGTCTCGCACGATCCGCCCGCCCACTGGATTTGCGAAATGCGTACCGAGCAGGAGTACTGGTGTGTCCGCGTATTGTTCAAGAAACTTTTTGCGCGTCGCGCAGGCCGCCGGACTGTCGGCGTCGAAGGGTGTCACCCAATCGGGGCGCGCGATCTGACATGGGTGGTGCATCATGTCGCCACTGATAATTGCTTCTTCGCCGCGCGATTCAATGTG
>JAVJHY012242556.1:0-25174 GCA_035593235.1 Phascolosoma agassizii
CAGGGCACGCCCTACCCGGCTTTGACTGAGGTTCAGAATCTCCTCGATGTCGAGATCGCGCGGCCAGCCGACGATATTCATCGCCGTCATCGGCACGCCACCCATCGCGTAGACGTCCGAGAGCGAATTCGTGGCCGCCACTCGTCCGTAGTCATAGGGATCGTCAACGATCGGGGTGAAGAAATCGACGGTCAGGACGAGCGCCGAATCGCCCGCGTTCTGGCGATCACAGCTTCAGGCAGTGAAAATTTTGAAACCACTTATCATCGCTGTCCCAGGCTTGTCCCGAAGTACCTTCGAAGCACCCAATCGCCAATCAGGGTGACTACTCCAAACGTCAGGACACCGAGAATCGTTGACGCGGCAACTGCTGCGTAGATCGAGAGGATGGCGAGGCCGGTGAAGCGGAGATCGATTTCCATCGCCGCAGCATTCCGAAGCTCCTGAACATAAACAATCCTAGGGATTGCTATAGATACCCTCTAAAAAAGGAGGGTATAACGGTGACCTTGGAGGACCTGCGGATCTTTGTGGCCGCCGCCGAGGTCGGAAGCATGGGAGAGCTGGCCCGCTCGCTGGGTCGTACCCAGCCCGCGGTAGCCCATCACGTGCGGCGGTTGGAGCAGGAGTTTTCCACGCCGCTCTTGGAGCGCTCTAGGCGTGGGGTCACGCTGACGAAGGCCGGTCGCGCGCTGTACGAGCGAGCGACGGCCGCGCTGGCAGTGTTGGGCACCGCCGAGGCTGAGGTGGCGCGCCTTCGCGGGGACTCCGATGGAAAGTTGTCCATCGCGGCGAGTTCAGGAATGGTGAGGCATGTCCTGAAACCGGCGATCCTGGAACTCCGGCGCCGAAAACCGCAGGTCCACTTTCGCCTCGCGTGCAGCAACACGTTCGATCAGCAGCTCGATTCGGTGCGCGAACGTCGCGCCGATCTGGCCTTTGTGGTGCTTGCCGAAGGGGCGCCAGGTTTCGAGTTTCGCCCCGCTGTGGATATGTCGTACTCGTTGCTCGTGCATGCGGATGACCCGCTGGCGCAGCGAACACGCATCGGCCTGAAGCGGCTCGCCGAGGCCAGGCTGATCGCCGTCGGTCGGGACTCTCCGACCACAACCTTCGTCGAAGCCCGCCTTGCCGACCTCGGAATTTCGCTGGCGACCGCTCAACCTGTGGAGACCGAGGGTACGGCGGTCCTTTACGTGGAGCTCGGACTTGGCCAGGTCGTACTACCCGCGGTTCAGGCGTCTGCCTTGGCGAAACGCTCCCAGCTGCGAGCCCTCCCGATTCGGGGTCTGCCGCCCATGTCGCTGGGTTGGGCCGCGCGGAGCTTCGACTTGCTCGCGGATTCTGCTCAGGAATTCCTCACCCTCTTTCGCAAGAGTCGCTCTACATTGAGCTGATCGGTGGTCAGCGGGTTGTCTTTGCCGCCTTGGGGATTCCGTGTCGTTCGACCGCGCCTTCTTCGACATGCAGTTCGCCTTCGCTCGCAAGGCCGGAGTCTTGACGGGGCTGCCTCTGCAAGATGCATTGCTCTCTCACACGAATTTCTACATTCGCTTCGGCCTGGGCCGCGACTTCGATCCGCAAGAAGAAACCTGGCGTCGTTACCTGGAAGGGGTTGGGAAGGCCGTCGATCCAGAAGCTTGGACGTATCGCTTCTACCTTTCACGGCTCGGCACGCCTGCCGGACCCGCTGCGGTGTCGACTCATGGCTGCTTTTCCTATGAGATGCGCGGCGACCTAATGGTCAAGCTGCACTTCGAGAACACGGAAGTCGCCGGGCTGTCCCCATTGTCGTTCGAGCGGGCCGGAAGGAGACGCGATGAACTGGCCGCCCTCTTTTCGGAAATCAGGGGGAGTGGGCGTTCCCCCCTTCAAGTGGTGGGGGCATCCTGGCTCTATCATCTCGCGGGTTACCGCCGGCTCTTCCCCCCGGCGTACCTGGCCACAGCGGAGGTGACCGGGCCCCACTTTCAGCGAATGTCGCTATGGGGGCAGTTTCTTCATCGGGACGGGAGCGTCAGGACTCGGGAGGCGGATCTTTTCAAGGCGCGCCTCCGCAAGGTCTCCACAGCGGAAGACCTGGGTCGGTGTTTTCGCCTGCACACGCTCATCTTGAATGCGGACGTGGCGGCTTTCTACGACTTCTACCTGGTCTAGACCGAGCCGGGGATCTCGTTGAAGGCGCCGGCGTACTTCCAAGAGTCGAAACGGCATCGGATCGTTGGCGCCGAGCGAATCGGTTCGGTCACTGAGCCAGGCCGGGAGGCCCGCTCCGGGGAACGATGAAGACACCCTCGCCTTTGCAGAAGACTTCGGCGCCGGCGGCGAGGAAGCCTTGGGTCACGACCTTTCGCTCCCCTTCGGGCTCGTGTCGAACCTCGAACTGGAGATCGGTGAGCAGCGGCGTCGCCTTCAGGTATCGAACGCTGAGCGTCCCGGTCATGGCCGGAATCTGCTCGTGAAGGTTGTGTTGGCCGAGGATTTGATCGAAGAAGTGGGCGACGAAGCCGCCGTGGACGCAGCCCGGAGGACCTTCGAAGGTGATGCCAAACCGAACGGACCCGTGGGTTCGTCCGGGTTCGTGCTCCACCACCAACTCCGGCTGCAGTGGATGGTGTGGTCCTAGGATCACACCGCTTGCGAAGAAGGGCCGCTGTTCAGCTGGCTCGGGACCGAACCGGGGGATTGCATCGGCGGGCGCGAAACCTTCCAGCAGAGCCGTGGTCTCGCGGATCTGGGTTCGCAACTCGGCAACGGCCACTTCCGCCTCCTCAGAGAGGGAGGGGATTCGCACCATTTGCTCCGTGAGCTCGCGCAGGTCGTCGGCGAGACCGATCAAAGAGGGCAGCGGCTGATTGCGCTCGGGTACCGCGTAGGGGTCCGTCTTCCTCAGAGGGCCCGTCTCCTCACGAGACACGCCGCATCCGATTCCGATCGGTGTGGTGGAAGGGCTCGCTCTGACCGGCAAAGTTCAGGACGGTGTCTTCCTCGTAGGTGAACGAGTCGGCGCCTTCGAACTGGAGCGTGACGGTGTAGTTCGTGGTCCGGGCCTTCTCGGCTAAGTAGGGGTTCGAGAGAATCCCGTAGACCTCGGAGCCGACTTCTGCGGCGAGGGTGAACGATGAGTCGCCCGGTTTCGCAGAGCCGCCAGCAAGAATGGTCGAACCGCGGGGCACCATGAAGCAGCGCATCACCTGCGCCGCGTCGGCGTCCCAGAGCCAATAGCCGACCTCGGTGTGGAACGCGTCCTCTTCATTCTTGCGCCAGGCGGCGGTGCGGTAGTCGAGCCCATGGAGCACCTGTCTTCCGTTTTCGACCGGGCCAAAGGCATCGAAGCTCATCTCCTCGCGGTAAGGCGTTTCGGCGCGGCTCTTCGCGCTCTGAGAGAAGGAGATATCGAGGCCGTCGGATCCCTCCCACTTTCCTACCAGGGCAGCGAGCGGACCGAGTTTGTCGAGTTCAACGGACATGAAGGTTTCCTTTTCTGATCGGCTGAGCGGCGCACAGGCTAGGGGATGCTCACCCGGTGTCTCAGGATTTGTTCGGGCGTCCCGAATTCACCAATGTAATCCATGGGTTGACAGACAGCAGCGCGAGATGGAGGCGCGAGTCTTCCGTTCGCCGACGTTGTCCGCGCATGGCGATCTCGAGATTAGAGGCTGACTTTCGTGTTTTTTTCGCGAGTGTGACCGAACTCGTCACACCGCGGTGGTTTCTTGGGTCTTGAGGGGCACGGTGGTTCCCCCGCCACCCCCCCTCAGATCGAGAACTGATCCGAGTCGAAGAGTCGAAGCTCCAACGAAAAGCACGCCCCCAACCAAGATTCCCGGTGGTCTGAGCCACTCCCCTTCAGGCCGCCGGGGATCGAACTCTCATCGAAGGCAAATCAGGAGGACCTATTCATGCAAGCCCTTGCCCTACCTCGCGTCTTTCGAACCCTCACCCGTTGCGTGGTCTGCGGATTCTCCGAAGTCCAGACCGACGAGGTCGTCGACCACGGAACCGTGCTTCTTGCGGAGTGCCCCCGCTGTGACCATCGATGGACAGAGATGCTCGCACCGGCTCCCGCTGTGGCGCCTGTGCGTCCGCGGAGGCTTCCGAACCTCCGGGCCGCTTAGCCTCAAATTCGCGCGCTGGATGGTTCTCCGGCACGCATTCTTGAAGGACTCAGTATCGTCGAGGGTCCGGGTTGCGCATGAGGCGTGACCGTCACGAGACTGCCGCCGTGGACTTTCGATGATTCTCGACGCACCGCCGGATTCTGCACCGGCGCGAATCGTGAGCCTGGTACCGAGCCTGACCGAGGCTCTGTTCGTCCTAGGCCTCGGGGATCGAGTGGTGGGAGTTACCGACTGGTGTGTCCACCCGGCCCGAGATGTGGCCAGGGTGCCAAAGCTCGGAGGCACCAAAGATCCGAATCTCGAGGCAATCATCGCACTGGCGCCCGACCTGGTGATCGCGAACCAGGAAGAGAACACCCGCAGCGCAGTGACACGCCTGGATGAGGCAGGGCTGTCTGTCTGGGTCAGTTATCCGCGCAGTGTCCGCCAAGGGGCGGAACTGCTCGCCCAGTTGGCCCAACTGGGTGCGTCTGAAGATCGGATTCGCGAGGTGGTCGACCCTGTCCTGAAGGCGGTCGATCAGGCCGAGGCCGCTCAGCCCGACGAGACCGTGCGCACCTTTTGTCCAATCTGGAAGAGCCCATGGATGTCTGTGGGGGAAGATACCTACGCTCATGATCTCCTAGCGTTATGCGGAGCTGAGAACGTGTTCGCAAACCGCCCGGAGCGGCGATATCCGCGCGTGAAAGAGGCCGAGATCCTTCTCCGTCAGCCCGAGTTGATCTTGCTCCCCGATGAGCCCTATTCGTTCTCGGAAACCGACGTTCGCGAGATCCAGCAATGGGCGGTACCGGCTGCTCGGAACGGACGGATTCATGTGATCGACGGCACCTGGGTGTCTTGGTACGGTCCAAGAATATTCCGAGCGATCGAGACGCTACGGAACCTCATTGTCGCAGGGGGGTGACCCGAGGTGCCGAGCCAGGCCTTCTCAATGTGTAGATTTTCGTTACGCAGATTTTCTTCACGCAGATTTTCTTCACAAGATGGATGCACCGTCGGAGCGCGCCGCTTGCGTGCGGTGCTGGTCGGCACCTTGCTGGCCATCCTGTCGACTTCGGTCGCCTGGGGTTCGAACCTCACACAGGTTCGTGTGGGCGCCCACGGCGCCTACACGCGCGTCGTCATGCAGCTCGATGGCTCCGCAGCCTATGAGCTGACTCGCCTCCGGGTACGCGACAACGGGGTAAGGGTCTTGTTCGTCGAGGTCGATGCAGCCCCGCCGAACCTCGACGCCATTCCAGTGGCAAGCCCGCACCTGAAGGGCATCGCGATCGGTGCCACCGAGGCTGGCACGGCGCAATTGCGTGTTCGCATGGTCGGCGAAATGGAGCTGAAGGAACTCGTCCTCCGGCAGCCGGATCGCATCGTGCTCGATTTCTACCCGTCGGGCTCGGGTGCCGCTCCGTTGGTCTCAGCGTTGACGCCTCCTGAGATCGGAGGGGTTGCCGCGGCCCGACCCGTCGAGCGGCCGTCGATCGACCAAGCCCACTCCAGTGAGTTCGATCAGGCCCTACGCGGTTCGCAAGCGGATGCCTCCGGGGCGGCGGAGCCCCGTCGGGTGGACGCTCCGGTCGAAGAGGTGCGGGACCTGGCTGAGCAGGCCGAGGTCGACGCGAGCCAAGAGCTGGCTGCCGACCCGGCCGACCCGGCCGACCCGGCCGACGTGGAAGAGGGGCTGGAAGCCGAACTGATCGCCGCCGGTGACCTCGCAGACGAAACCCTCGAAGAAGCGGGAGACGCGGCCGACGATGCCTTCGAGGGTGTCGAAATTGCCGAGGTCGTTCCCGAGGAACCGGCGCCGAGTCAGGATGCCTCCTCCACGCCAGCCTTCGAAGAGGCCAGCGGCTCCGATTCGTCGAGCTTGCTCGGCAGTCCGTTGACCCTGGTGGCCATCGCGGCACTCGCCATCGGGGGCTTGGTCTTCGTCCTCGGTCGGCGAAAAAAGGGTGCCGCCGAAGACGATGCCAGGCTCTCTCCGCTGGATACGGCCGACCCTGACGACAACTTCGGTGCAGGGGCCCAGCAAGCCACCGATGAGCAGAGCACCCAAGCACTGTTCGCAGCCGAGGCCGCGGAAGAAGACGACGCGCCTGCCCCGATGGGAGAAGCGGTCGCCATCCCCGACACCGATGTGGAAGCACAAGAGCAAGGTCTCTTCGATGCTCCCGACGAAGCAGCACCCGCAACGGAGACCGATGCAGTGAACGATGGATTCGACTACCCCGCGATCAGCACGCCCTCGGCAAGCGACGGCGCCGTCCCGATCAATCCTGCGCTCTCCTCACCGAGCGAGATGGCCTCCGGCGAGGTCGGCAAGCTGGTCGAAGAGTTCGAGAGACGAATCGCCCATCTAGAGACTCGCCTGGAAGAAGTCGTCGACGCAAAAGAGCGCATCGAGCGACAGGTCGCGGCCCAGACCGAAGAGCTGCGCGTCCAGCGTGCTGCCATTGCGCGCACACAGAGAGTCCTGCGCACCATCGCGCGGCCCGAGGAAGAAGGCTCCGAACCTGGTCCGAGCCTCTAGGCAAGGTTCTCGCGAACGCCGAGGGGCCAGCCGAAGTTGAGATCAGCGCTAAGAGTTCGCTCTGACGAGTGAGAGCGCTCCCAGGGCGCCTGCAAACTCGCCGTTCTCCAACTGGATGGCCTCGCGACCGAATGCTGCGGTCGTCCCCAGCAGGATGTCGCGCAGTGCGCCGTTGCCGCGCAAGGGCGAGCCTCCGTACACCACGCGTTTCGTCTGCTGCGCGGAGGCTAGGGCCACGCACAACAGGGCGACGTTCTCTCCGACCAGCCCCATGATCGCATGGGCAAGATCCTCGTCTGCCGGGCGAGTCTCACGAGTCTGCCGCTTGCCGAAGGAGGCGGCGGTTGCGTCCCCGATCAGGGCAATCTCACCTGGACGGTAGATGTCACCCACTAACAGATCGACTTTGCGGCGATCTCCTCGTCTGGCCAACTCCGCCAGCTGTTCGAACTCGGTTTCGCCGACCAGCAAAGAACCGAGACCGAGAATCGTCCCACCGCCCAGCGCAGTGCCACCTACCCGACTGACGGCCATCTCGTCGCAAAGCATCACCGAGGTCCCGGTTCCTACGGAAACCAGCAGGAAGGGCTCACGGCTCTTCTGGTCCTGCTTCCGAAGCAGCATCCCGGCCCCGCGGCCCCACGCGGCGAACTCTTGGACGGCAACGGGCTGGCCTCCCAGCTGCTGGGCCAGCGCCGTGGCGCCAGCACCGGTGAGCCCGATCCTTTTGGGGTTCAGGTCCTCGAGGAGCTGGAGCAACTCCGTACCGCTGCCCGAAGGCATCAGTCTCATCTCCTGCCCGCCGTCTTCGTCCCGGATCGCGAGCTTGGTCAGGCTAGCGCCCAGATCGACGCCGATCGCTGCGGCCTGTATCCCAGTCAAGTCCTTGCTCACTGCTCCATTTGCCTCGTGAATTCGTTGCCGTGTCAGGGGGTTGGAGGCCTTCTGGGTGTCGAAGCCCCCGGTTTCTGAATTGGTGTTACCCCAGTGACCAAGGGATTGATACCCTCTCCAGTCGACTACCCAAGGGGTCGGCGCCCGCAATGTATACCCAGTTCTACGGCCTTCGGGAGAAGCCTTTCTCCCTAAGCCCGGACCCTCGATACCTCTTCCTATCGGACCCCCACCGGGAGGCCCTGGCCCACCTGTTGTACGGGATCGAGCAGGGTGAGGGCTTCATCGCGATCACCGGCGAGGTCGGCACCGGCAAGACGACGCTGTGCCGCACGCTCCTGCAGCGACTCGAGGCCGGCACCGAGGTCGCGTTCATCTTCAATCCGCAGTTGACCGGGCTGGAGCTGCTTCAAGCCATCAACGCCGAGCTCGGGCTCAGTGTGGAAGACCTGGATCGGCGGCAGTTGATCGAGCAGCTCAATCGCTTCCTGCTGGCCAAGAAGAGAGAAGGGCGCCGCGTTCTCCTGATTGTCGACGAAGCCCAGGTCATGGAGCGGGATGCTCTCGAACAGGTGCGGCTTCTTTCCAACCTCGAGACCAACACGGCGAAGCTCCTCCAGATCGTGTTGATCGGCCAGCCCGAGTTGGACACCGTGCTCGAGTCACCGGACCTGCGCCAGCTGCGCCAGCGAATCAGCGTGCGTTGGCGTCTCGATCCCCTTAGTGCCACAGATACCCGGGAGTATGTGCGACATCGCTTGCGCATCGCGGCGGGTGCACCTCGCGAGTTGTTTACGGATCTGGCCCTGCGCGAGATTCACCGGCGCTCGAAGGGGGTCCCCCGGGTCATCAATCTCCTCTGCGACCGAGCGCTGCTGGCCGGTTACGCGGCTGGCGCCAAGGCGATCGGCCTGGGCCTGGTGACCCAGACCGACCGAGAGGTCCGGATCAGTGGGAAGACAAAACCGCGCACGACTTCTGTGCTGAGCTGGCCCAAACGGCTGGTCGCCGCGGTGCAAGAGGCCCTCCCCGGCGACGGAAAGTTGAGCACGGTCTTGGCTCGGGACCGAGGTCTTCCGGCCTGGTTGACCGACGGTGCCGTGCCGATCCTGATCGGCGTTGTCTTGCTTTCGGCCGTGGTCTTTGGTTGGTTGGTGGTCGATCCCCTTTCGGGACTCCGAGAAGAGGAATCTCTTCCGGCTGTGGCCTCGGCACCCCCCCTGGTAGAGGAGCTCAACGGGGATCTGGAGGCGGCGACTGAAGAGAGCATGGGCACCGATCCGTGGAGCCGTCTGCCCGATGGCAACGTCCCCGCCGCAGCAGAATCGGAAGCGGTCTTGCCGCCTAACGCGGTTGGCGAGCCCCTCCAGGCGGCCTCGGCGCGAGCCGAAGACGTGAGACTCTGGTCCGATCTCCCGAGCCCCACGAAGTTCCCCGCAGCGCCGGTTGATCTCGGCATGACGCTGGGCAAGAGCAGCCCGGCCGTGACCATCGCCTCCTCTCTTGATGTTCTGTTGGCTCAGTGGTCGGAAGACCCCGTCGGCAGCGAGCTCTTGTCACTTTCGGAAATGGTTACGACCCTTCGAGATTCCGGCTTCTCGCTCCTGAATCTGAAAGATGCGCGGCTCGCAACCTTGGCGGCCCTTGATCTGCCTGCGTTGCTGGTTCTTCGTGCGGTCGATGGCGCGCCCCGCTACGTCGCCATGACGCGACTCGGCGATGAAGGTGCACAGCTCGAGGGCATCGCCCACGTACCCGTCGACGTTACTGAGGCAGAGATCGCCCAGTACTGGGACGGTGAAGCGTACGTGCCCTGGCGAGACTTCGAGAGTCTTCCCTCGATCTTGCGACCGGGAAATGCAGGCGAGAAGGTTCGCTGGCTCCAACGGTCTCTCCTGACTCTTGGCCTCTATGCCGGGGATCGCGGGGGGGTCTATGACGCAGAGACCATCGCTGGCGTTCGCGCTCTCCAGCAGCAGAGCGATCTGGGAATCGACGGCACGGTTGGTCCGGTCACCAAAATTCATCTCTACCGAGCTCTGCCGACTTACAGCGTACCCGGTCTGCGGGAAGCCCAGGCCCAGACCCATTCACCGGACCCGGTCGCCGACGAGGTGTTGGGCGCGGATCCCACGACCGCCGAGATCCCACTCCAGGAGGCCTCATGAGCACGATCCTGAAGGCACTGGAGCGAGTGGAAGAAGAGCGGCGGATTCAAGACGCAGGGGGCCCTGCTCCCGCGGTGGCCGAGTCCGTTGCGGGTGGGCCGTCGAGCCGATCCGTCGCGAACGGTCCCATTGCTCACGCCGGTGGACCCTTCGATCCGAGAGGGCTGCGTGAGAGCCGAAGCTGGAGCCCCCTCTGGACCGTCGGGATCGGAGTCGTTCTCACGCTGGCGATCAGTTGGTACTCGTTTCGAGACGACTCAGAGGCGAGCCAACCCGAGGTTGCCATGGCCCAAGCCCCTGCGGAAGGGGCCTTGGTCGCGGAGTCGGCAGCGGCGGCAAACGCAGGTTCCTCGTTAGGCGACACGGCGGTCGTGGGCCCGCTCGCAGCGGAGCCTCCCTTGGCAGAACTCCCTGCGTCCTTCCCCACCGAACTGGAGAGATCGCCGTCGGAACCGTCTCGGTCCGGGCCGGAGACAGCCGGGCCGCCGGGCCAAGGAGAGAACGCCCCATCGACTCGTCGGGGCCGCGGCTTGCCCCGCCCGCGGCCGACGCTGTCACCCGCGCCGCCGCCGGCCGCCGAAGTCGCCGGTACGCCCACCCAGGAGACTCCTCCGGTGGCAGCTACGCCGGGGACTTCGCCTCCGCCTGCTGACCAGGCAGAGCTCCCGGCCGCAGCGGACCCCGCTCTTCTTGCAGCCGGCTCGGCTCGAAGCCCAGAACCGGCCCCGGCCCCAGCACGGAACCCGGCGGTGCCGCAAGGCTTCGCGCCTGCGCCGCCACTGCCCGGGGTCGCCAGTCAACCGCCGACCTATGTCGCGACCGAGACCATCGCGAAACCTGAGCCGGCGATGGCGAAAGTCACGCCCTCGAAGCCCAAGGTCAGAGTGGCTTCGGTTCCGCGCGCGCCCAAGGTGACCGTTGAGCAGACCGTCTGGCATCCCAAGCCTGAGCGCCGCAGCGCAAGGGTGGTGGTGGCGGGTATGAAGGGTCCCCTGGAGCTCAAGGAGGGCGATGCGGTAGGTGTTCTGGTCGTCGCCGAAATCAAGCCCTCTTCGGTGGTCTTCCTTCACGGTGCCAATCGCATCAAACGCCGCGTCGGGCGCTGACACCAAGCCGTGTCGGCCTCTCCCAAGTGGGGGTCGTTGTAGACAATCACGGAGAGTCTTTCAGCATGTGATCGCGGAAGCGGATCTGACTAAGCTGCTTGACCATGAGGAAGATCTCGACCGCTCTCTTCGTGATCGTCGCCTTGATCAACCTGGCTCCGGGGGTCGGTGTGCTTTCTGCGGAGCGCCTTCATTCGTTGTACGGGCTGGCGGTCGACGAGCCGAACCTGCTGATCCTGCTTCGACACCGCGCAGTGCTACTCGGGATCGTCGGAGCGCTCGTGATGGCGGCCGCTTTCAGGACCCGTCTACGCCCGGTGGCCTACCTTGCTGGCTTCACCAGCATGGCTTCGTTCATCCTGGTCATCGGGTTGGTTGGCGACGCCGGAGCCCAGCTACGGCAGGTGGCTGCCATCGACCTGTTCGCTTGCGGGCTCTTCGCACTGGCGGCCTGCGTTGATTTCTGGCGACCCGAGACCGCGGAGCCTTCTTAGCCAATCCACCGGCGGACCTCGATCGATCCGCGCACCAGGGGTGGGGTAGCATTCCGCGCTTCGAGCCGGGAACCCAAGGGCATCGGGGCCACATGCTATCCAGCGAGCACCGCAAGTTCATGATCGTCGAGCAGATGATCGTGCCGTTCTTCATCAACACGCTCATCAACGCTGCGATCACCTGGCTGCTGTTCAGGTCGACGGCCTCGGTTCCGCTTTGGGGAATGGGAAACGCGAGCTTCGATCTAGGGATCACCGGCCTGATGATTCCCTTCGCAACCTGCATGATCGTGAGTCGGGTGATCGCTGGCCAAGTGCGAAGCGGCAAGGTTTCGGTTCTGCCGAGGGAGCAAATCCCGGCCTCGGGTTGGTCTCATCGCCCGATCCTTGCGCGGGCTCTGCTGCTAGGTGGCGCAGGCATCCTGCTGGCGGCTTTGCCGGTCATCGCGGCGCTCAACCTTGCTGACACAACCTCGTTCCCCTCGGGTGCTTTCATCGCCTTCAAGGCGGGCTGGGGCGGACTGCTCGGCGCCGTCGTGTCGCCGATCATCGGCTGGTGGGCTCTCGCAGCTGCCTCTCGAGAGGCGGCGAAAGCGCACTAGTACGATGGACGGGGGCGGGGTTGGGCCCCGTCGTGGGCCCCGGCCATTCCGTCAGCGGACCGTGATGGTGCCGTTTGAGGCCCGAAGGCGAATCGGAACACCCCCCTCACCGAGGGTCGCCTTCAGGCGCCCACTGCGTTCGTGTACGGCTTCCGGCAGGTCGAGAGAAGAGCGGATCAAACCGTTGTCGACCCGGATGTCCAGATCTCCGTCGACCTCCGCCGGGAGCTCGAGGGTGATCCGGCCGTTGCTCGTCACCAACACGACACCCTCCTTCCCGAGGGCCGCCAGTTCGCAGACGACCGTGCCGTTGGTGGTCGACGCGTCGATGGTGCCTTTGTGCTCCTCGACCTGGATCTTGCCGTTGCTGGATCTTGCAAGCAGGCGTCCGCAAGTACGGCGGGTCTGGACCTTGGCGTTCATGGCCTGAAGGTCCATGTCGCCGATCACGTCCGTCGCCTTCACCGGACCGTTGCTGCTCCTCGCTCGAACCTTGGATCGCAACCCTTCGACATAGATCCGGCCGTTGGCGGCCACGACGGCAACCCAGACCTCCCGGGGGACCCGCATTTCCAGATCCACGCGGCCTTGCCGATTCCAGCGGCCCGGGATGACGACCTCGACTTCGAGAACGCCCTCCGCATCTTCTCGGTGGGCGACTTTGATCTCGTCTGCGAGACGCCCAGCCCCTTCTTCCGATTCGCCGCGGGCTGTTTTCACCGCCTGGATCTCGATATCGGCGCGGTCCTCCCCGATCACGTGGGTTCGGCCATTGGCATTGTCGACTCGGAGTCGGCCCGAGGGCGGCGCCTCCAGGGTCAGAACTTCGGTGGCCTCACATTTTTCGCTCCACGGAATTCCGCGCAGCAGGCTTCGCACGAAGCCCCCGATGCCCTGTCCTCGTGTCTCGTCATCGTCCCAATCGCGCTGCTTCATGGGGAGTACTCCGCGGGGGCATGGGTCGCTCGGGACCCGTGGCTCCGCAGGGCGCGGGTGTGGTGGAGCAATCTTTCGAGGAGCGCGCCGCCGGGGCCGCGAAGGCTGGTGCTGGCAACGGCGGTGAGCTCACTCTCGTAGGGATTGACTTCGATGACTTGGCCGCCACGGCGCAAGACGTCCAGCGGAAACTCGGCCGCGGGATACACCGTGGCTGAAGTGCCGATCACGAGCATGCAATCGCAGTTTTCGACCGCGGTGTAACAGGCGCGCAGCACATCCGGCGGGATCGGCTCGCCGAATTGGACCGTGTCGCCTTTCAGGATTCCGCGGCAGCTCTCGCAGAGCGGTGGCAGCATGTCAGGGTCGACCTCCACCTCTTCGGGCGCGTAGCGCTGATGGCAATCCATGCAGCGCAACAGGACGTGATTGCCGTGGATCTCGAGCAGGCTTTGACTGCCCGCTTGGCGATGTAGGTCGTCCACGTTCTGGGTAATCGTCGAATGCAGAACGCCGAGCTCTTCCAGGCCCACCAGGGCGAGGTGGCCGGTGTTCGGTCGTGCCTTGCCGAGTGTGTCCATCAGCCCCTTGGCCCAGCTCTCGGTCGGGTGGAGCCGTTCTCGCCAGGTCTTGGCCGGGTCGGCTAGGAAGCGCTGGAAGCCATCCATCGGCGGCTCACCGTACTTGGTCCAGAGTCCGCCGGGGCCCCGGAAGGGAGGAATGCCGCTCTCCACACTCAGCCCTGCACCCGTCATCGCAACCACCTGGCGAGCGTCCGCAAGCACGCCGGCGACGTTCTTGATCTCGCGATCTAGCTCTTCGGTGAGCGCGAAGTCGGGTTGCTCGGTGGTCATCACGAGGCCCGCGAGGGCGATGGACTCCTGTGCTGTGTGCGGACGAGCCGCTAGTGAAATGTCTCTCGATCGCTGCGGGTGCGGTCTTCGTCCTGCACCGCCCGCAGGTTTCTTCGCATCTTCCAGCGCCGGTAACGGTGCTTGATCTGTTTGATGCCGAAGCCACCAGTGACACCCATACGGCGAAGCAGGATGTAGCCGACCAGGACTCCCCCGAGGTGGCCGATATGGCTGACGTTCGACGGCCCCGTGGTGAGTTCCATGAAGAAGAGGAACGGGATGAACCAGATCGCCTTGATCGGAATCGGCGGGAAGAGCAGCATGATCGTGCGGTCGGGCCAGGAGAGCGAGTAGGCGAGCAGGACGCCAAAGACCGCGCCGGACGCGCCTAACGTGGGCATCCGGTACTGGGGGGATTCGAAGCCGAAGCCCTGCACCAGAGCCGGCCAGGCTGCGATGATGAAACCCGCGCCGATGCCGCAGAGGATGTAGTACCGGAGGAAGCGGCGCTCTCCCCAGGAGCTGGCGACCGGGGAGCCGAACATCCACAGCGCGAACATGTTGAAGAGCAGATGGAAGACACTGAAGGTGGAGTGCATCCACATGTACGTCAGCGGCTGCCAGACGAAGCCCTGCTCCCAGAAGAGCATGGGAACCACAGCGAAGTAGAGGTCCGCGTCTGTTTCCCGGGCGAGTTGCTGCAGGATGTACACGCCAAGGTTGGCGATCATCAAGTACTTGATGACATCCGGTGTGCTGGGCGGGCCGAAGCCGATCGAGTTGCCGCCGCGTCCGTACAAAGTTGCCTCTCCCCGACTTGGTTTCTTGGGATGGGTCCCATCGGGGTTCTTCGACGCCACGTACGGCCGGCCGGAGCCGGAAGAATGCGGCGATGGACAGCGGGACGGGCGCGAAAATCCCGCAAAAGAAGTCGTCAGCGTAACTTCACCCGCCTAGTGCGGTCAACGCAGCAATCGCTCGCAATGCCAATGAAAAGAGGAGGTTAGGCCGTTTTGGGGGACAGCGCGTCAATCGCGTGATGCGCCGCGTCAAGTGAGAGGCCAGTGAGATCTGCAAGTGGAAGGTCGAGGCCGCTCTCACGAAGTTCGGCAAGCTGCGCCAAACAGGCCTCCGGGGGGCCCGCCACGATGGAGGCCAGGGCTTGCTCGTCCGGCAGTGCATCGAACCACGGATGCCAGCGCCGAAAGGTCGACAACAGTTCGGAGGGGTTCGAGTCCCCGTGGGGCCGCGTCAGAACCCACGCCTGGGTCGACAGGGTACTTCGGTCTCGGCCCTCTTCCTCACAAGCCTTGTTCAACGCCGAGATAGCATCACGGATTTGCCCAGGATTCGGAGCCACATTGAGATCCCAACGATCCGCATGGCGAGCCACCAGTTCGAGCAACCGAGATGTGCCACAACCGATCTCGATGGCGGGTCGGCCTTCGGCCGGAGTGGGCCGAACCCAGACGTCATCCAGCTGAACGAAGCGACCGCGGCGCGTGACGCGCTCGCCGTTCCAGAGAGCGCGAAGGCTCTCGAGCGTCTCATCGAGTCGCGCGCCTCGCTCCGCCAGGTCACCCCAGGGCAGACCGAAGCGGCGGTCGATGCCTTGCGCGCCTACCGAAACGAGAAACCGGAGACGTCCGGGGAAGAGGCGTTCCTGGGTGGCCACAGCCTGGGCGAGTTTGGCCACGTTCCAATGGTGGGGGAGCCGGATCGATCCAACATCGATGCGCTCGGTCGAAGCGAGTAGCGCCGTGGTGACCGTGAAGCCGTCGAGCACGTCCTCGTCACCGCGGCCCGGCATCATGGTGACGTCGCCATCGGTGTAGACAGCGTGGAAGCCCGCCGCTTCGGCATGGCGTGTCAGCTCGAGCAGGGCCTCCCACGGCTGGGTCTGCCAGGCGAAGACTAGGCCGAGGGCGCCTATTGGAGCTTCCCCAGGTTTCGCGCCGCATGGATCAAGGCGAGCGCACTCTTCGCGTCACGGAGTTCGCCGGACCAGACCATTTCGAGAGCTTTCGAAAGAGGTGTCGGCACGACCTCGATGATCTCATCCTCTTCTGGCCGCGCGGGAATCTCGGTCAAGTCATATGCCGCGAAGAGATGGATCACCTCGTCCGTGAAACCCGGCGTGGTCCAGATGGAGCCCAGCTTCTCGAGCCTCCCGGCCTGGCGGCCTGCCTCTTCTTCGAGCTCCTTGCGCGCGCAGACTTCCGGGGTGTCGCCGTCGAGTTTGCCAGCCGGAATTTCCCAGATCATTCCGCCCGCGCAGTGCCGAAACTGATGGATCAGCAGCACAACGTCTTCCGTCTCGAAAGGGACGATCGCCGCGGCACCCGGGTGACGAACGACATCGAGTTCGATCTGCCTGCCATCGGGAAGTTCGACGGGTTCGATCGAGACGTTGATCGAGCGACCCTGGTAGGCAATCCGACTCATGAAGGACAATCCTCCCGCAGGGGGCAGGCGCTGCACTGGGGCCGCTTGGCATCGCAGCAGACACGGCCGTGGTGGATTACCCGATGGGAGTAGACGGTCCATTCCTCAGGCGGGAGTAGCGCCATCAGTTCTCGCTCGATTTTCACCGGGTCTTCGGCGCGGACCAGACCAAGGCGCCGGTTGACCCGCTTCATGTGGGTGTCGATCGCCAGGCCCGGAACTCCGAAACAGTTGCCGAGTACCACGTTCGCCGTTTTGCGAGCGACACCGCGTAAGGAGATCAGTTCTTCGAGGGTCTTGGGGACCTCTCCCCCAAACTTCTCCACCAGGTCGCCCGCGGTGGACTGGATCGACTTGGTCTTCTGGCGGTAGAAGCCCGTGGAGTGGATCAGGTTTTCGATGACCGCCGGGTCGGCCTCGGCGAGGGAGGCCGGCGTCCCGTGCTTCAAGAAAAGCTCAGCGGTCACCTGATTCACCTTCTGGTCGGTGCACTGGGCCGCCAGGATCGTCGCGATCAGGAGTTGGAAGGGGTTCTCGAAGTGAAGTGCGCATTTCGCATCGGGATACGCCTTGGCGAGCACCTCGACGATACGAAGGGCTCGCTTCTGCTGGTCTTGTGCGCGATCACCGGGCATCGGGTCACTCTAGCGATCGCGGCCCGCGTCACGCATCTTCGATGCCGGATGCCGGATGCCGGATGCCGGATGCCCAGGTGGCGAATCGCGCCTCCCTCCCCTGGCTGCAAGGAGTCGCGAAGATGAAGTGGGTCGAGAAGATGATCGCCGTGGGGCGCAGCGACAGTCACGAGCACAGCCTCGAGGCGGTCTATGTAGCGGCCGGCCCCGATGCGGCGCGTGGTGCCCTGGTCGCACCGCCCCATCCCCTGTACGGCGGCAGCATGGAGTCGCCGGTCGTCAACGAGCTGGCCTACGCGTGCTTCAGAGCCGGGATGGACACCGTCCGGTTCAACTGGCGCGGGGTCGGCGCGAGTTCCGGGGAGCCCAGCGGGGAAGAGGCCGATGCCGACGTCGACTACAGCTCGGGCCTGGCCCATCTCGCCGATACGGTCCCCGGCAAACTCACCGCCTGCGGATACTCCTTTGGGTCGGCCGCTGCGGTGCGTGTGGCCGCTAAACATCCGCGGGTGAAGCAGTTGATCTTGGTCGCCCCGCCGCCTGCCTTGATCGACCCATCGGCGATCGCTGGCAGCGGGAAGCGGACCTTGATCGTGACCGGGGAAGAAGACTCGCTCGCTCCCCTCGCGAAGGTTCGGGAGGCGCTCGAGGGCGAGGATCAGATCACGATCGTGGGTCTCGCCGACACGGACCACTTCTTCCAACGCGGGCTCGCCGAGTTGGCGAGTGTCACGACCGCTTGGCTTGAGGAGGCCTGACGCGGGACCGTCGACCGTTGTGCCGGACGCGACCCCTCAGCCCGGTCTGCCCGTCCACGAGCCGCCATCCCAAGGGCCCGATCGTACCCTCGGCAAAGGGCCGGAGTCTCAGGTTCCCTTTCGGTATTCGCGCAAGAGGCGCCGTGTCACAAGGATGTGGCGGAAGAATGGCGGCCTGGACCATGACTGCGGGTAGCCACACCTAGGGGGAGCGGACGACCCAGGTGTTCAATCGGTCGGGCCAAACGCGGAACAGATCAGAGCCGTGGAAAAAATGTGGGGGATAGACCTCATGAGCGGGGTGGATGATACGGTTCAAGGCCTGCGGGTTCTCGACCGAAAAGAGCCACGACGCAGTGTTAGTCCCGCCGCGATCCGGTAGGTTGATTGCGATTGATCAGGGACGCACACAAGCGGCGCAGCGCGTTGACGCCGCAAGGGGGACTGTTGTGACGGAGGCTTTTCGGACCCATGGGTTTCCAGTGTCTCAGCTTTGTCGGCAGGGGCTATTTCTCCTGCTTCCATTCCTCTTGACAGGCCCCGTTGTCGCACAGACCTTCGACTTCTCCGACACCACGGTCTTGCGCATCCCGCCCGCCGGCACTTCCGGAACCACGACCAACACCCTGACGGGTTCGGGTGGCGGTACGATCACCGATCTCAACCTTCAGATCGACCTCGACCACACTTTCGACGGCGACCTCGACATCTTTCTGGAGCACAGCGGGACCAGTGTGCTCGTGAGCGCCCAGAACGGTAGCTCCGGCAACGATTTCGCGAACACGATCTTCGACGATGAGGCGGCGGCGGCCATCGGCGCGGGTGCGGCTCCCTTCGCGGGTACCTTCATCCCTGACGCTGCGCTTTCCGCCTTCGACGGGCAGTCGGTCGATGGTACGTGGACCCTGCGCATCGTCGACAACCTCGGGGGCGATTTCGGGACACTGTTCCTGTTCCGCATCTTTGGCACGGTGATCGGTGTGTTCGTGCCTGCGGGCGGAGCCGGGCTAGGTGCTGAGGCCATTCCGGACTTCGCCCTCGGCGCGATGAGTCCGTTCGAAGTGACGGTCGGCAACACCCTGAATGAGATCTACGCCGGCGGCCACCTGGTGCCAGACCTGGCCCTGGCCCTCGACGCGCTCAAGGATGTGCCGGAGAGCGGGCGGAGCGCCGCCCTGCGCGGGCTCGGCCATGACGAGGCCCCTGAGCAGATCGATGCCTCGATGCGCATGTTGGGCTTCCACGTCTCGGATGTTCGCGATCGGCAGCGCGCCCTGCGCAGCGCCGGTTTTGCGGCCGGTTCTCAATCCTTCGTGCTGGGTAGCAACGGACAGTGGGTCTCGGCGACCGGGGGCCTGGTGGCGAGTGCGTTGCCGCACATCGCGGCGTCCGGCGCCCTGCCGGCGAGTCACGGGGCGAGCCGCGGAGGGCTCCTTGCTCAGGCCGACAGCGACGGAGAGGTGCTGGTACCCCACCGGCTGGCACGCCAAGCCGAGGTGGCCGGCTCTACGGTCAGCGTCTGGGCCCAGGCCCGAGGTTTCAAGGGCGACAAGGACGCGACCCGCAACGAGGCCGGCTACGAACAGGACGGCCGTGGCGGCTCGGCGGGCATCGACTTCCGGATCTCGGACCGGCTCGTCATCGGGGCGGCCGGCGGCCTCTACGGTTCGAATGCCGACTTCAACGGGGACAACGGTCGCTCCAATGGCGATAGCTACTACGCCTCACTTTACGGGAGCTATCAGCCCGTCGAAGACCTGTTCCTCGACTTCACGGGGACCTATGGCTGGGACGAGTACGAAACGCGACGAGTGGTCCAGGTGGGCAGTATCCGCCGGGTGGCCAACGGCGATACCGATGGCCGCACTCTCGCGGTCGATGCCCAGGCGTTCTACCGCATGAACGCCGGCCAGCTGACCTTTGGGCCCCTTGCGGGCGTGCGCTACGTGGACTCCGAGCTCGAGGGTTACCGCGAGAACGGTGCTGGGGCGCTCTCGCTCCGGGTTTCGAGTCAAGATGCGGACTCCTTGCAGACGCGACTCGGCACCGAGGCATACCTTGAGTTGGACCTCCCGATCGGAGTGGTCACCCCCTATGTGCGCGGCGAGTGGGTGCACGAGTTCGACGATGATCTGCGGGGAATCAACGCGCGTTTCAGTGGCGCGCCTGGGGCCCCGTTCCGTCTTCGCACGGACGGCCCCGACCGGGACTTCTTCGAGGTAGGCGCCGGACTGGCGGCCTCCCTCGGCGACAACTGGAGTGCCCACGTTCGCTACGACTCCTTGGTTGGGCTCGACGACTGGAAGTTGCACCAGATCGTCGGCGGAGTGAGCTGGGCCTTCTAGCTGGCGACCTCGGTGGGCCCAGAGAGTTGGTAGACTCGCGGCCGTGAGGTGCGAAGTCGGATCCCGCCCTGGGACGGGGGCTCGCTCTGGGGTGGTCTTACTGGCGCGCCCCAACGCGTGCCTTGTTCTGTACCGGATGCGCGCGCGTAGGATGGCTTCCGCGTGGGCTGTGTCGCTGCTGCTTGCGGGAGTCCCCGCGATCGGCCAACAGGTCGCCGATTCCGGCCGGCTGCAAACTATTGCCGAGCGCCAGGCCCACAACCCCGGCTGCCGGATACCCGAGCGGTTGGAGCTTCTTGCCATGCACGACTCCACTCCAACGTTGTCCGGTCTCGAACCCTTGCTCGAGGAGGTGCTGTTTCGCTGCGAGGATTACGATGGGCTCATTCAGCTCCGCCTGGAAACACCCGCGAGCGAGCGGACTCAGAGCCAGCGTCTCGAACTCGCCAAGCTCCGTGCCAAGGCCGGGCACTTCGACGCTGCGGCCCGGACGGCTAGCGCGTTGGCTGACGAGTTCCCCGCCGAGGGTGAGGCCAACTGGATCGCAGGCTACGCCACCTTCCACGCGGGCCGCGCAGAGGCCGCCGTCCCCTATTTGCAGCGCGCGGTGCCCAGCATGACCGAGCAGGGGGTGGCGGATCCGCTGGTGCTCCTGGGTCTGGCCGCGCTCTACGATGGGGAGGTGCAACGCGCACTCACCTACCTCGATGCAGCAATAAAGCTGGCGCCAAACAGCGGTGGGGCATGGAGTGCGCTGGCCCGGGCCCACGCCCAGGCCGGCAATCACGACGGGGCTCGCGAGGCGGCCGGTCGCTCGCGGGCGATCCACGACGTGCGGCGCGACACGGTCGGGGCCCGAGTGGTCCTGAATAGCCGCTCTCACGAGGCGACCCGTGCGTTGGCCGAGAAACGTTACGCCGATGCGGCAGCGCTGCTCGACGAGATGTTGGCGTTGGCGTCCGAGTCCGAGAAACCGCGCATTCGCGATGCTCTGGCCGTGGCCCACGAGGGCAACGGCCGTCCAGACCTGGCGGCGAAGGTGCGCGCGACCGCTGGGAAGACGACACCTTGACCTGTGCCTCAGGCGCACCGAGAAGGTGCGTTTCCTTGAGGGAGGCAGGGACTGCCGCGCTCGTGGCGGCGCTCTTGTTGGTGTTCCTCGCGTGCACCAGCGACGATGAGGAGCCTTCCCTCTTTCCGGGCGAGCAGGACTCCGTAGAGGAAGTAACGCCTGCCGAAGGTGGGAGTGAAGAGAGATCCGCAGCTGTCCGCCTGCGCTTCGAGGCCCACTCGGCTGGGGTGGATTTCGTGCACGATGCGGCGCGCAGCGACGCCCGCCATCTGCCTGAGGTGATGGGGGCCGGGGTGGCGATTGCGGACTTCGATCGAGACGGCGCGCCGGACCTGCTCTTCATCGACTCGGGGCCATTGGTGCCAGGGCCGAGGGAAACGGGCGGCAACCGCCTCTACCTCGGTGATGGGACCGGGAGCTTTCAAGATGCGACGGCGATCTGGGGTTTGCCTAGCCCGGCTTTGGGTCTGGGCGTAACGGCCGGAGATTTGGATGGCGACGGCTACCCCGATGTGGTGCTCAGCCACTTCGGTGCGCCACCGATGGTTTTGCGCAACAAGAAGGGGGGCGGATTCGAGATCGTGGAGCAGGGCGGAGCCTTGGCGGCGGCCAACCGCTTCGCCACCTCGATGGCCCTCCTCGATCTCGAGAACGATGGCGACCTCGACCTCTATGTGGCCTCCTATCTCGAGTTCGACCCGAACACCGCCGTGCCCTGCTACACGAAGAGCGTGCACAGCTACTGCGGTCCGAGTGTCTTCGCTGCTCAGCAGGATCGCCTCTATCGCAATGACGGGAGCGGCCACTTCATCGAGGTCACCGAAGAAGCGGGGCTAGGGGCCTCCTCGGGGAAGGGCTTGGCGGTGGCAGCCGGAGACATCGACCGAGACGGGGACGTCGATGTGTACGTGGCCAACGATCTCACTCCCAACCATCTCTGGACCAACGACGGTACCGGGAAGTTCGAGGATCTAGGAGCCATCGCGGGCGTGGCCTACAGCGAACTCGGGATCGAGGAGGCCGGCATGGGCTCGGACTTTAGTGACATCGACGGAGATGGTCAGCTCGACATCGTGTGCACGAATTTCCAGGGTCAGCCCGACGCACTCTACCGCCAAGTCGCACCCTTGGTCTTTCGCGAGGTCTCGGATGCAATCGGGCTCGGAGTCACCGCTCGCGCCCGCTTGGCCTTCGGCATCGACTTCTTTGACGCCGACAATGACGGGGACGAAGACCTGCTTGTGGCCAACGGGCACATCCATCACAACGTTCACGAGTATGCCTACGGGGCCACGTTCGCTCAGAGAAACACGCTCTATCGCAACGAGGGCGACGGTCGCTTCGCCGACGTGACGGCCGAGGCCGGACCGGCACTCGAGGTGCGCGCGGTCAGCCGCGGGCTTGCAACGGGAGATCTCGACGGCGACGGAGATCTCGACTTCGTCTCGGCGGACAACGACGCCGCGCCGGTCATCGGCTGGAATCAGAGCGAGAACGTGGGCCAATTCGTAAGCCTGTGGCTGGAAGGCGCGGAGGCGAACCGCAGCGCGATCGGGGCCCGTGTGGTGGCCGAAGCGGATGGCCGCCGCATCGAGCGACAGGTGAGTGGAGCCGAGTCCTACCTTTCGCGCTCGGATGCCCGTGTCCATCTTGGCCTCGGCTCGGCGACTCGGGTGGATCGTCTCGAGATTCATTGGCCCGGCGGGCGCGCACCTCAGGTGGCGGGTCCGCTCGAGGCCGGCCGGTTCTACCACCTTCGTCAGGGCGGCGAGCCGGTCGCCTACACCCCCGGCGTGTCCACGATCGCGCCGTGAGCTGCGTCCCGCGGGTGTCTGCGTTGTGATCACGCATGCTGCCAGCCATGGGATGGAGAGTTCATCGCGGGCTCTGCAACGATGAGCGAAGGCGCCGCAAAGCGCGCAATTGGCGGAGTCTTTCGCCGTGGGGCCGGCTTCGGATTCGCATTGACCGCGGTGGTTCTCGCTGCGAACAGCCTGTTCCTTGCGGCAGCTCGCGATCCCGGCGGACTGGTCGGCTCGATGCTGCAGGCGCACGTCGTCCTTGGCCTCGCCTTCGCGGTTTGGCTTCTGCTCTTCGTTGGCCTGCATGCCCGGGCACATTGGCTCGACCCGAACCAAGCCGCACGCCGGGCTGGGTTGCGATTGGCAGCGCTGCTTCTGTTGGGCTGTGCCCTGGGTGTGATCCTCTGGTGGCGAGGTGAGGCGCCAGAGCGCGAGGGCTGGGTGGTTGCTCACCAGGCCGTCTTCGTTCTCGGTCTCGTCGGATACGGTTTTCACCGCGCGCTGGCCGGGAGGGTTCCGCTGGGCCGGCTTGAGCAAGGAGGTGTCGTTGCTGTGGGTCTGCTGCTCCTCGCGGCCGGGCTCTGGCATCTCGCCGCGGGACCTCGGCAGCTCGCGAATGATCTCGAAACTCAACCCACCGTGTTAGGCGCAACCCGAGCACAGACCGCCACTGGTCATTGGATCCCGGCGGAGGCGCTGGCCACGAGCGAGGTCTGTGCCAGCTGCCACCCCGAGGTGGCTGCACAGTGGCGGAGCAGCGCACATCGCTTCTCCAGCTTGAACGATCCGTTCTACGCAGCGACCTTCGCGAAGTTGCAGTCGGCGCGAAGCCCCGAGGCGACCCATTTTTGCGGTGGATGCCACGATCCGGTGCTGCTGTTCTCGGGCCGCATGAACGGGGAAGTCACCCCGACCACGCCAGGAGCCGATCACGGCATCCCCTGCCTCGGCTGTCACGGGATTGTTGCCGTGCCCGACCGCAAGGGTAATGCGGGCTACGTGCTGGCCAGCCCCCAATCCTATCCCTACGCCGACTCGGACGATCCAGAAGAGCGCGAGCTTGCGCGGCGCCTGGTGTTTCGAAAACCACAGCAGCATCGAGAGGCCATGTTGCAACCGGCCCTGCACCGCAGCGCCGAGTTCTGTGCAGCTTGCCACAAGGCACACGTTCCGGCCGAGGTGAACCTCTATCGCTGGAAGCGAGGCCAAAATGACTACGACCCCTGGCACGACAGTGCCGCCGGCGCCTACTCGGCTCGTACCTTCTACGACCCCGCCGAGCAGACGAGTTGCCAGGACTGTCACATGCCCGACGTCCCCTCCAGCGACCCCGCGGCGCAGGACGGACTGATCCGAGACCACGGGTTCCCGGGCGCGAACACCGCCTTGGCCTCTCATGTGGGGGACGAAGCCTGGCTCCGCGCGGCGGACCAGATGCTGCGCGATGCGATGAGTCTAGACCTCCTGTCCGTCACAGTAGACGCGGAGGAGCGATTCCTTCCCTTAGAGAGCCCAACGCTGCGCCTCCCCGCAAGCCGGCCCGGAGTGGTCGAAGTCGTGCTTCGCAATCGGCACGCCGGTCACGCCTTTCCCGCGGGCACCAACGACCTAAGCGAGGTCTGGCTCGAAGTAACGCTGGTCGGCGAAGACGGAAGTCCGCAGTTCGCGAGCGGGTGTCTCGATCAGAAGGGGCGCCTGGATCCCGGGGCGCACCGAATGCACAAGGTGCTGCTCACAAAGACGGGCGAGCGAGTCGATGTGCACAACGTCGAGGATGCCTACACGCTGCTCTACGATCGCACGGTGCCGCTCGGCGCATCGGATGTGGTCCGCTACGCCCTGCCCCCCTACGAGAGTGGAGAGGGGGTTCGGCTGCGGGCGAGGCTCCTGCATCGCAAGTTCGACCGGGCCTACACGGAGTTCGCGCTGGGGCCGGGCGCTGCAGCGTTGCCCGTGAGCGAAATCGCGTCGGTCGAGGTGGCCCTGCGCTACGGCATCGGGCGGCACGCCGAAGTGGACGACGAGGACCTCGGTTGGAGGATCAACGACCTCGGCATCGCGAGTCTGCGGCAGGGGGATCTGCGCACCGCGCGCTGGGCCTTCGGCCAGGTCGAGGCGGGTGTGTCCAACCAGCCCGATGGGCCAGTGAACCTAGCGCGCGTCCATCTGGCCGATGGCGCCCTCGAAGAAATGGAGGCGTCTCTTCGGCGCGCCGATGCCGTGCGACCCGGCTACTGGAAAACTGCCTTCCTCCTCGGCGAGCTTCGGCTTGCGCAGGGCCGGCTCGGGGGAGCCGCGGTGGCTTTCGATCGCGCGCTCGTCCGCTTTCCGCGGGACCGCAACCTGCTGACGCGGCGCGGCTCGGTTGCACTTCAGCAAGCCCGCCTGCCCGAGGCCGTGACCTTCTTCGAGCGG
>JAVJHY012243618.1:0-25165 GCA_035593235.1 Phascolosoma agassizii
CGACATAGCGGCCGTCACGGAGTAGGTGTTCACTGCCAATTGATGCCGCCGGTCCGGCGATCAACATCGACAGCGGTCCAAGAATTGGGAGCTGGAATACGGCCGAGGCAATGGTTGCCGCCTCGGCGTCACCGTTGCGGATACGAACCAACAGCTCGGCGACGATACCTTCCAGTTCAACCGGCTCCAGGAGATTCAGCAATCCTCTGGTCAGAGCAATAGACGATGATCCGTTTCGAGCCCCTACAGAGGCGTTGAAGGCATCGTCGTTGAGGACAAAGGCATCTGGCACCTCGACTCCTGCCGCCAGGGCCAAAGCGTTGACCATATTGGTCAAGCGAATCGACGTAACAGTGGAGGTACTTTCCGTAAGGAATCCGGCTACCACGTTATGGGCTTGCTGGAGCCGATACCAAACCAATCCGGCGGCGACGGCCAAGGCTTCGACATCTGCGACGGTCAGCTCGTCGTACGCGCGCCCGCGGATGCCATCGGTGCCGAACTTGAGGCTCATCTCAGAGGACAGTACCGGCGGCTCAGCCGCTGGTACGTGAACACGCCGGACCGGCGACTAGCGCTTGGAGTACTGAGGGGCCTTGCGGGCCTTCTTGAGTCCGTACTTCTTGGATTCCTTCTTGCGGGGATCGCGGGTGAGGAATCCAGCACGCTTGAGCGCTTCGCGCATTTCTGGATCGATGTCGATGAGAGCCCGGGCGATCCCCAGGCGCTGCTTCTGGCCGACGGAGAGTTTGCCGCCGCCACGCCCCAAGGGTGTTTGGAAGCCCTGGGGGAGCTCGCGCACGAAGCTCTCGGCGCTGGCGAGCTTGGCGGCTCGGCGCACCTCGGCATCCGTAGCATCGGGCTTGCCGATGCGGATGTTCTCTTCGACGGTGGCATCGAAGAGGATCTGCTCCTGGAAGACGAAGGCCACCTGCTTGCGTACCGAGCCGCGACTGAAGTTCGCCACGTCTTGTTCGTCGAAGCAGATGCGGCCGCGATCGGGCTCCAAGAAGCGAGGGATCAGGCTGGCGAGGGTGGTCTTGCCGGCACCGGCCGGACCGACGAGGGCGACGATCTCGCCGCGTCGCAGCTTGAGGGACACCTGGGACAGAGCCGGCGTCCCGTCGGGGTACGCGTAGTCCACGTCTTCGATTCGGATCTCTGCGGGTGGCCCCGCGAGGGCTGGGGCGTCCAGGTCCTCCTCTTCGGAAGGCAGATCCATCAAGAAGAAGACGCGCTGGAGCCCGACCGCGGCACTCTGGAGCCGGATCCAGAGCGCGCCGAGATCGATGCAAGCGAAGAAGATGAACAAGAAATAGGTGAAGAGAAGGAGAAAATCGCCCCGGCTGATCTGGTCGGTGATGACGAGGTCCGCGGCATAGAAGAAGCCGGCTCCCGCCACGATGGCGCCCGGGATGAAGGAGAAGAGAAAGATCCCCATCCCGACCAACATCAGGGAACGATGTCGAGAGAAGGCGCTCCAACTGTCCTCGTCGAAGCGCTCCTGCTCGCGATTCTCCGCCCCGAGGCTCTGGACGGCGAGGATGTTGGAGAGGCCTTCCTCGAGACTGCTGGCGGTTGCGGCGCCGGCTCGTCGACTGGCGCTGCTGCGTCGGCGCAAAACGCTGGTGAAGGGCAGGCTGATCAAGAGGGAGATTACGAGCATGGCCACCGAGGATTGCCAGAAGATCGGGTGGTTTCCGAACAGCAGCGAGATCACGCCGATCACAGCCATGATGAAGGCGAGCGACGCAAAGGGTGTGAGCACGATGCGATAGACCGCATTGGTGATGGACGGCGTGTCGTACATCACCCGAAATACCGCGTCGCCGATACGTTCGTCATCGAAGACCGTCATGGGCAGGGCCTGAATTCGCTCGAAGAGCCGGGAGCGATAGTGGTGATTCAGCGCCTGGGTCAATCGGATCGTGAATCGAAAGTCGTAGAGGCCCAGCAATCCACTGGCCATGGACCAACCCTCATTGGCCTCGTTCTCGGTTTGGCTCGCATGGTCGTGCCCACTGGAGAGGTGGGCATCCGCGCGATCGCGCTCGCCGCCCCCGGTCCCAACCGCGCCGACGAGGAAGAGGAGGGTGAGTTGCAGCAGCACCATCCAAACCAAGATCTCGGAGCCCGAAAGCCCCACGAGGCCAACAACCAGAGGGTGGACGAGGGAAGGATACTCGGCGATGACAATGGGTCGGGCCTCGATCACGTGGTCGACGATGATCTTGACCGGCCAAGGCGTCACCAGAAGCGGCATGAGGGACGCAAGGAGCAGCAGGTACTTGATCACGAAACGGCGCCGGAAGGGCATCACGTAGCGGAACGCTCGGCCCAACATTCGGAGGGTCTCGCCGTGACCCATGGTCGGGCTTTCTTCGAGGCGACTCAAGGCATCACCTCCCAGCGAGAGGCTCGGCTCGAATCCCAGTGTCCTTGGGTCATGCCGGCACCCGGGTCGGAGCGGCGCCGGGCGCTTCCTCGTGGCGGAAAAGGCTTCCGTAGGCGCTGTCGGCCCGGTCCATTAACTCGGCGTGAGTTCCGCGCTCTACAACTCGGCCCCGGGCGATCATCAGGATCTGATCCGCCCGGCGGATGGAGCTCAACCGATGGGTGATCAGGAAGATCAACCGCCCCCGACCCCACTCGGCGAGATTGCGCAGCACATGGAGTTCGGTCTCAGCGTCGAGGGAGGCGGTGGGCTCGTCGAGAATCAGGATCGGCGTGTCTTTGAGGACTGCACGAGCAATCGAGAGTCGTTGGCGCTGCCCGGTCGAGAGTTTGGTCCCCCGCTCTCCCAACATCGTGTCGTAGCCGTCGGAGAGCTTGGAGATGAACTCGTCTGCGCAGGCAATTCGCGCGGCTTCCCGCACCGCGGCATCGCTGGCCTCGGGCACGGCGTAGCGGATGTTCTTGCGCACCGTGGTGCCGAAGAGAAGATTTTCTTGCAGCGCTGTGGCCACCCCACTCCGGAGGCTCGCGGTCTGTAGATCTCGTATATCCTGGCCGTCGATCTCGATGCGGCCGCGGCTCGGCTCGAACAACCGCAGGAGCAAAGCCATCAGCGTCGTTTTGCCGGAGCCCGTGGCTCCGACGATGGCAGTCATGGTGCCAACGCGGGCCTCGAAATCGACCCCCTCCAGGGCGGGGCGGTCGCTCTGGTAACGGAACGCCACGTCGTGGTAGGCCAGCCCCTCGCGGATTCCGTGAAGAGCTGTCGCATCGGCGCGGTCTTGGACTTCTGGTTCGAGATCGAGCAACTCGAAGACCCGGTCCAGTCCGATCGCCACATCCTGGGCTCGACCCCAAGTCTTGAAGAGCAGCCGTAACTGGCCGGTCCCGTCCGAGAACCTCGACTTGAAGAACTGGTACATGCCGAGGGTCCAGACGCTGACTCCCAGCACCTCCAACGGAAGGGCATCGACCCCTGCTGCTTTCGTCGCTGCAAACGCCCCGGAGGCAACGAGGCCGAGGCCACAAATCCAGAACAGACAAACGGTGAATACCGCCAGTCGGTCGCGGGCGGAGAATGCGGCGCCGAAGGCCTCGTGGCTGGCCCCCTCGAAGACGTCCTGCCAGCGACGCTCAACGCCGTAGGCCTTGATGACCTTGATGCCGACCAGGGTTTCCTGGATGCGCGAGGTCAACGCCGCGTTGCTCTCGCGAGCCGCGCGAAAACCGACTCTCAACCGTCGCGAATACCAGAGGCCGAGGAGGAGCAGCGGTGGCAAGAGGGCGACCAGCAGAGCCGCCATGCGCGGATCAAAGGCGGCGACCACGGCGATCCCAAACGCGAAGCGGCCGAAGAATGACATCGGCGCAAAGAACAACAGCTCGATGAGTTGGGTGACCATCGAGGAGTCCTGCATCATGCGGTAGAGCGCATCGCCGATGGAGTGATCGGAATGGAAGCGCATCGACAGCCGCTGCAGTTGGTCGAGGAGCTGGACCCGCAGTAGCTGATTGACCCGTTGGAGGATCCACACTTGGTAGTAGTGGAGCGCCATGAAGACAGGTGTGACGACGAGGGTCACGCCGACGCCGATCCACATGGACAGTGTGAGCAGCTCACGCCGAAGTTCAGGGCCGAGAGCCTCGACCTGAGAGAACACGGCCGGGTCCAGGCCCATTAGGAGGGCTTGATCGTCAGGCAGGGGCTGGCCCTGGAGAACTCTCGTCCAAATCAGGTCGAGGAGCAGCATCCCGACTGGGAATAGGAGGACGGCCAACACCGAGAAGCCGAAGAAGAGGGCGAAGAGGTGGGGGCGGAGCTGGCGCAGCCATTGAAAGCAGCGGCCAAGCAGTCGTAGCACTAACCAGAAAGGCAACCGGTCTTGGCTGCCACCCTGGCCCAGGCGGCGGAGGGACGAGAGCCCCTGCTCCCGGGGGGCTCCTCTTTTCTCTGCATTTCCGCGGCCCAAGGCTCTCCTTCCGCCGGCTCGCAGCGACGCTGCGAGTCCCAGGGCCGACCCACCTACGAGGGCACGTTAATCCGCCCTGAGGAGAGACACCAATGAACCTCGTTCCGGTTCAGGGGCGTCGGATCTCCGGCCGCTCGCCGTCCACGGGCGCCTTGGCAGTTGCCCGGTCCAGAGCCGGGAGGGAGCTAGAGCCGAAGTCGTTGGCTGCGGCGGCGTCCTGTCAAGCTGTGCAAAATGGCCCCGGCCACCATCCCCAGGCTGAGAATCAAGGCCCCGGTCAACCACTCGGCGGAAACTGTTCCCGCCCGCAGTTTGTAGTTCTCCTTGGTTAGCCGCTCAATCTCCTCGCGCTGGCCGGAGTCGGTGGAGCTGATCGTGGCATTGGATTCCCGGAGCTGCGTGGCTTCTTGGCTGGTGTCCGTCAGACGGGCCTTCAGCTCGGAGGTCTCTGCCTCGAGTTGAGCCAGACGCACCGTCGGTGGAGCGACCGGATCCAAGTAGCCCTTGGCGATCCAGCCCGACTTCCCATTCGGGAGTTTCACCTTCGTCCAGGCTTCGCCCTTCTGCAGTACTTGGAGACGATCCCCGGGCTGGGAGGCTGCAAGGATCCGGAACTCGGTTCCCGGCCCGCTACGTAGGTTGAGCGGAGCGCCCTTCACCCAGGCACTCTCCGCCGCGGCGGACACCGAGATCAGAACTGCCACTCCAAGCACAACGCGAGCGGCCACACGCCAATCCATTCGTCCCTCCATTCATACGATCGCTTGAATCTGGCAACCGCTGACCAGGCCGCATTGTATCGAGACATCTAGGCGCTTGGCAGGGCTCAGAGCCGGGAAAGCCCGGGGAGGGCAGATCGTCCCGCCCTACGGGGCTCTTCCCCGGCAGTCTCGCGTCGGCGCGTAGGTCAAGGGCCCCGCCCTGGAGACGCTAGCGACCCACTTCGGTATCGTGCAGGCCTCGATGGCGTACTCCCTTGTCTTCATCCTTCTCGTCGCTCTCCTGGCTACACCGGCGGCGACCCGCGACTTCGAGCTGACCGAGGATCAGAAAGTTCTTCTGGACCAAGGCAAGGTCCTTGTGACCGAGATTCCGCCGACGAACGGGACAGGTTTTGCTTTCCGCTCCGTTGCCTTGGTTGACGCCGAGCCCAAGGCGCTCTGGGATGTCATGCGGGTCTGTCACGACATCGACGAGTACATGCCCCGAATGGTGCATGCCGAGGAACGGGACCACACCGAGAACTCCTACGTTTGTGACACGGAGATCGCGCTGCCGTTTCCGCTGTCCAATCGGATCAACTCGGCCCGATCCGTGTTGGAGAGGTTGTCGGGCGGCGGTTTTCGGCGACGCTGGAGCCTGGTCGACGACACAGGCGACTACCTGCGCAACAACGGCTCCTGGACGATCCATCCCTGGCGGCCCGGACAGAGCCGACCCAAGGAGCCGCGCAGTCTATTGGTGCACACCATGGACGCGCGGCTCAAGACAAGTCTTCCCAGGACCGTGATGGAGTTCGCACAAAACCGGGAGGCCCCGGCGGCCTTTGAAGCCATCCGGGCCCGGGTGCGCGGGCGTCAGGTCGACGTCGCGGCACCACCGCCCGACGTTTCGGCGAGCCCCTAACGCGCTGATTCGTCGCGACCGTTGGGGTCGATCGCATCTGCTTGACCCTTGCGA
This sequence comes from Phascolosoma agassizii, assembly GCA_035593235.1. Lineage (NCBI taxonomy): Eukaryota > Metazoa > Annelida > Sipuncula > Phascolosomatiformes > Phascolosomatidae > Phascolosoma > Phascolosoma agassizii. Next base: position 6,105 of record JAVJHY012243618.1, read on the forward strand.
GCTGATTCTCCTCCTCGCCAAGGCCCACTTCGCGGAGCGCGGTGGCACTGTGGGCTCCAAGCCGGCGACCATACCGGGTTCCGCCGGTCGCGGACGCGCGCTCTGAGGGCAGCCTCAGGAACGGGCCGTGTCGCCAGGGGACCACCGTCCGGGCGAGGCGACGGTAACGGGCTCCACGCTGCCTCTGCGCGGCCGTGATGCGTCTCGGAATGTCGAGTCACGGTTGGCGTCACGTCTGGCCGATACAACCGGCATGCAGCAGATCCGCCTCGAGGGAACCGCACAGGCCATGGGTGAGGCCTTTGGAGACGCCTTTCGACGCGAGATCCAAGAACTCTACGACCTTCGCCTCGACAACGCGATCCGCCAGGCTCGCCAATACGGTGATCGGCACGTTCGTGAAGAAGATCTGCTGAAGCTGGCAAGCCGGTGCCTCGACGCATGTGAGAGATTCGACGCCGAGGGGCACGGGGAGCTCCTGGGGATCGCACGAGGAGCGGAACTCGCGCCGCAAGCGATTCTCGCGATGAACGGCCTCACCGATCTGCGGGACGTTCTGGCTTGGGGTGGACGCGACGAAGAGTTCGGAGGGTGCACCGCGGTTCTGATCCAAACCGACCGCACCCAAGATCGAAGCGTCCGAGTGGGCCAGACCTGGGACCTCGGGACCTCCAACCAACCCTTCGTCGTTGCCGTGCATCGGCGCCCGAAGCAGGGGCCCGAGACTTGGTCGGTGACCACCGTGGGATGCCTTTCCTTGATGGGACTTTCGGAGACCGGGTTGGCGATCGCGACGACCAACCTTCGGACTCTGGATGCCCGCCCCGGAGTTCCTTATCTGAGCCTGATCCACCGCGCGTTGCGTTGCCAACGAGTTCAAGACGCCGTTGATCTGATTCGTGAGGCGCCGCGGGCCGGAGCGCATTCCTATCTGCTGGCGGATGCAGACGGCCAAGCGGCGGTCCTGGAGTGCACGGCAACCCGAGCCCAGGTGCGTTGGTTGAGATCCGGTTTCGAGGTCCAGACGAATCACTGCCTGGCCAGCGAACACCAGGAAATCGAAGCGGCGACTCCGCGAGTCTCGTCCGAGGCGCGGCTCCAGCGGATGCGCACGCTACTCGGCGGCCCGTCCCGCCTGGATCACGAAAAGCTCGCCACTTTCTTCGGCGATCGAGAGGGCGGCGCGCTGGCGATCAATCGGGACGATGTCGATGGCATCAGCACCAACGCGGCGTTCGTGGCAGCCCCGGGTCTGCGCCAGCTTCACGCTTGCCGCGGGGCACCGGACAAGGCCGAATGGTTGCAACTAGGCCCAGGTCCGACCCTGCGGCCGGATCAGGAAGAGGGAAGCGCGGCTCGGTAGCAGCAGCTCTGACCGGCCGTCTCCTCGACCTCCACGGCCATGGTGTGCACCCGCCCGCCACGCACAGCGGGCACCAGGGCTTCCCACAGGTAGCCCGCGAGCAGTTCCATCGTCACGTTCGGGAGAGGCAGGAGTCGGATTTCGTCACTGGGCAAAACGTAGCGGCGAGAGCCCAAGGTGATGCACACGCTGGTACCGTCTCGCTCGAGTTCTAATTGGGCACTCTTCTCGGGGATGAGGGTATGCTCGTCCAGGCTCTCGCAGAGGCCCCGGATCTCTGCCTTGATCTCGCCGACTGGCGCAAGCAGACCGTCCGGACCGGGCTCGCTTCCCGTGAGCTCGACCCGCACCTGATAGTTGTGGCCATGCAGTCGTTCCGCGGGGGCATCCGGGAACAATGTGAAATGGGCGGCGGCAAACTTGAAATCCTCCTTGCCAAGTCTGACCGTGATCTGCGACTTCGTGCTCACCCGTCGATCTTGGCTCGCGAGGACGCGGGATGCCAGTCCGATCAGGTCGCCATCCCAGTGGCTACACTTCGTTGAGAAACGCCGGCCGCGACGCTCTGCTTCGCTTCCCCGCTTTCTCGGAAGGGCCCCTGTGAGTTCCCGACTTCGCTCCCGTTGGCTGCTGTGGCCCCTTCTCCTCGTGGGGCTTGGCTGCGGCGATCCCGTGGCAGGAAGGTCCGGAGGAGGCGAGGGTGGCAACGAAACCGAGCGCGTCATCTGGCGTGGGCGCTTGCTTTCGGCTCCGATAGACCGGCCGAAGTTCACCCTTCGAGAGTCCGGGGGGGAAGCCTTCTCATTTCACGAGCGGACGGCGGGCCGCCTGACTTTGCTCTTCTTCGGCTACACAAGCTGCCCGGATGTCTGCCCGGCCCACTTCGGCCAACTGGCCGCGGCCGTCGAGGCGCTCGAGCATGCCCTCGGCAACGTTCGCGAGCGGGTCGATGTCGTGTTCGTCGGCGTGGCTGCGCCAAGAGACACGCCGGAGAAGGTGCGGGACTGGCTGGCCCATTTCGACTCGAGTTTCGTCGGCCTGGTCGGAACTCAGGAAGAGCTGGACGCTGCCCAGGCCGCCGCCGGGGTCCCCGCGGCCCGGCGTGATCCGGGTGGAGACGAGACGGCCTACACGGTCAGTCACGCGTCCTACGTCATGCTCTATACGCCCGATGATCTCGCCCATCTCCGCTACGCCTTCGATACAGACCAAGGGGACTGGATCCACGACCTGGGCCTGCTGCTCCGCGGCGGGCCGCTCCCCGGGGCCTCGCGCCGGTAGTGGGGCAGGCATCGCCAGGGGCGTCGGCTTGCACGCAAGCGGTTGATCTACTGGGGGAAACCCGTGGTGCAAGGCCGCCGAACGCGGTCCATGCCCGGATTCAACGCCCCTTGCGGAGTGGGGCTCCGCGGGCAAGAAGAAGTGTGGCTCCCCGGGCAAGACTCGAACTTGCGACAAGGCGATTAACAGTCGCCTGCTCTACCAACTGAGCTACCGGGGAAGGGATGCGCATTTTAGGCCCGAGGCCCAGGAACGCAACGGAGCCCCACAACCGGGTTAGCGGCCCTCTGCGGGCAAGGTCACCTCGACGACCGCCGAGGGAGGGGCCTCGCTTCCATCGGCTCGTACGCCCACCAGCTGGAACTGAGGCCGCGAGCCGGGAGGGGCCCCTATGACCAGGAAGTGGGGTTCCCGGCTTCTGCCGATTTCCTCGTCTCCCAGGCTATGCAGTCGCAAAACCTTGGTCTCGAGAACCGTGCCCTGCGCTTCCGGGGACCACCCAAGCTGGACACCCTCCGGGGTGACTTCGGCTTTCAATCCGTAGGCCATGCTCTCGACCGCAATGGCCTCGGACCGCGCGCTCTCCAATCCATCGTCGTCGATCACAACCAGCGCGTACTCCACCTTCTCGCCCGAACCCAGGTCGCGATCTCTGGCTCTGCGCTGGGCTGCCTCCACCACGGTCAGGGTCTCGAAACGCTCAGACGCCCGGCGCCGTAAGACCCGGTAGGAGCGGAGGTCCGACTCCACATTGGCCGACCACTGGAGTTGATTCTCGCCCAATCCCTGATCGATCACACTCAGGCCGATCGGGGGTAGCGGCTCCGGTTTGGTGACTGCGCGCTCGCGATCCGTGGTCTCGCCGATGCCCCCGGCCTGGTTTCGGGCCGCGACCCGATAGTAGAAGACACGCAGGTCACCCAGGCCCGGATCGATATAGGTCGTCGTGAAACGCCCGTCGAGTTGAGTGACCGGGTTGAATGCGCCCCGCGCCGTGGGACTGCGGTAAACGACATAGCCGGTTGTGGTCGGATCGGTCGACGGATCCCAGCGCAGGGCCACCTGCCGGGGCAAGTGGCTGAACGCCTGAAAGCCGGGCGGCGGTGCCGGGGTCTTGGCGGTCTCGGCACTATGGACGCTGACCTGGTCCGCTGGGGCGAGTCGGCCTTGGGCGTCGAACGCACGAACCCGGTAGTGGTAGGTATGGCCATCACCGAGATCGCCACCGCCAAGGTGAGAGTCGTGCTTGGCGAACAAGTCGGTTCCGCGGTCCAGCCAACGGGTGCGATGGCGGCCGGCGACCGATCCTACGCGGTCAAAGGGCCCCTTGGCTTGGAGGGAGCGTTCGATGGCGTAGCCGCCGACCGGGGCGTCGAGGAGCGGATCCCAGCGTAACGGGACCGAGCGGAGCTCTCCCGAGAGGGCTTCGACCCCGGTGACGTCGGGGAGATTCGCGCTGGGTATCTCGACGAGCAGCGGGATCTCGGCAGCCTTCGCTGGCGAGAACAGAGCCTGCGCGAGCTCGATGTCGAGCAGCGTCTGGCAGCCGGTGAGGCCAGCTATGCACAAGACCAGCACAAAGACTCCGCCCCGGTTCTTACATCGCATCGTCAGCTTCCGCGGCTTCCCAGGATCGGCTCGGATCTCAATCGCTCGAGGTTCTCGAGCAGTTTCTCCGCCTGCGCCGTGTATTCAAGGGCCTGTTTGTGGTTGGGTTCGATCAGCAGGACTTTTCGCCATTGGTCAAGGGCGGCCTGAAGGTCTTCTTGTTGGTAGTGCTCGCGGCCGCTCTTGATCAGGTCGGGAAGCTGCGGTTCGAGTTGGCGGCGAATCCGCGTCAGGTGGCCGCGAACCCGGGGGTGCTTCGAGTTGGCGCGCAGTGCCGTTAGGTCGTATCGGATCGCCGCGTACGGTTCGCCGGCTCGCTCAGCCGCAAGCGCGTTCTGGAAGAAGCCCTCGGCCCGGATCTCCGGTTCTGTCGCATGGATCGAAGCTGGGTTGGGCCCAGCAACCGCTGCGACTTCGCCGCCGGATTCCCGCCGATCTTCGCCGCGGATCTTCTCGATGTAGGAGAGATAACCGAGGGCGCTCTCGTTCTCGCTGTCCAGATTCAGCACGCTGCGGAAGGCGGTTTCGGCGCTGCGGTGATCGCCTGAGGTGAACCCGCGTCGTCCCCTCGCCAGCAGTCCGTCGATCAGTCCACCACGGGCTCCGTCCAGTCGGCGGGCCGCCGTCGCCAGTTCTGCCGAGAACGGGTCGAGAGTTCGCAACTGGGACAGGGTCTCTGCCGCCCCCGCCAAATTGCCGGCTTCGAAGCGGGTGAGGAAGGTCTGCTGCAATTCGTCGCGGCGAACATCGAGGACGCGGACCAGCATCTGGACGTGTTCGAGGGTTCCATCATCATCGGGTTGCAGCTTCAGTCCGAGCCGATAGTTCAGGACTGACTCTCCGAGCCGATCCCGTTGTTCGTAGTACGCTCCGCGTTTGTGGTAACGGACCACGAGTCGCTGAAACTCATCCTGCACTTCGGCGATGCGGCGTTGGGCCGGGCCGTGGGAGAAGTGGTCCGGGCGGATCTCCCGCCATGTCTCCAACGCGGCGAGCCGATCGCCCTCTCGGTAGCGGCGCTCGCCCAGCTCGAGAGGCGTGGTGCAGGCGAGAGCGCCCCATAGGCCCAGTGTGACCCACGACAAGGCATGGCTTCGCCGGCCGTTCACGTTTCTCCCCGGGATTCCCCATTAACCCGCTGCGCGGTCGAAGATCGCGACGCGGAACTGGGCACATCTTCGCTGGGCGCCGGAGACCACTTTGGCCCCATTCCCACGAGAATGTCGCGGGAGTATACGGGAACCGCTGCGATGCGACCCGAAGCAGACATCGAACTCGGTTCCGACCTAGCTGGGGGCCCCGGCTCCTTCGGCCGACGGCAAGACTGTCGCCGATTCTGGGCGGACTCGGCGCGCTGCGACCGGTCCTAGGGCACCTCTCGCGACCGCGGGGCCACGGGACGAAGCCTGGCGCCGCCTAACCTGAACGGGGGAGGGGGCGAAATCCGGCCTGGAGCCAGTCTCAGAAATGTTCCTGGGCTCCCTCCCGAGCAAGGAAGGCCGGCGGCCATTTCGAGTCCCGCGTGCGGGCTTTAGCAGCCGGGCGGGACGTCGACCGAATAGACGTGGACCGGTTCGACGCGTCCGGAGAGCTGGCGCTCCCCTTCGAAGCGCAGTCTCACTACGTCTCTGACGTGGCGCTGCACCGCTTCGGAGACGAGGATTTCGCCGGGCTGGGCCAACTTCTCCAGTCGGTGGGCCACGTTTACGGCGTCCCCGATCGCAGTGAAGTCCGAGCGCCGATCCGAGCCAATCGTTCCCACCACGACGGCACCCGTGTGGATGCCGATCCCGATCTCTACCGCGATGGAGCTTCCCGTTCCGCTGTCCGCAGGCACCGGAGCCCCGCTGCTTGCCGAAGCCTCGAGGTCCCGGTTCCTCTTGGCCAACGCTTGTTCGATGTCGATGGCGGCGAGCACGGCCTCGGAGGCGTGATCGGCGGAAGGTACCGGCGCACCGAAGTAGGCCATCACCGAGTCACCGATGAACTTGTCGATGGTGCCGCTGCGGGCCAGGATGCAATCGGTCGCGAGCTGGAAGACATCGTTGAGGAGCTTGACGACCTCCGCGGCCTTCAGGCCCTCGGACATCCGGGTGAAGCTCCGGATGTCTGCGAACAGGATCGTGACCTCTCGCTCAGCACCCTGGAGCGGATCGCCATCTGGGCCGTCGAGCAAGGTGGTCAGGACGTAGTCGTTCACATACCGACCGAAGGCACTCTGGATGCGTTCCTTCTGCTGCAGGGATTCGCCCATCTTGTTGAAAGCCCGAGTCAGCTCGCCGACCTCGTCACCGGAGGTCGGGGGAACGCGGGTCGCCAGATCGCCCTCCGTGAGGCGCTCGACGCCCGCTCGAAGGCGGCGAATGGGCCCCACGAGCAGGGCGACGAACCCAATGCCCCCGGCCACACCCATGACAAGAATGCCGATGGCTACGCTCGAGAGCTGGTTCTGGGCCTCCGTGACCACCGGGTCCACGAGAGTTTCCAAATTGAGGGCGATTTGGGCCTCACCGATTCTCAGGTCGCTGTAGATGACTGGTGCCGCGATCCACAGCAGGTGGCCGATCCGACGTACCAACAGACTCTCGGAGCCCTCCGTCTGCACGTCGAGGAGGAGCCCGGCCTCCTCGCCATTCATCGACGCAACGACCGAGTGGTTCCGATCGAGCAGGCGCGCGGCAACCAACCCCGACTCGTTGCCCGCGTGGCCGACCAGGACTTCGAGGGCGAGCACATCCTCCTCGAGAAGCGGGACCTTGGCATCCTTGGCCAGGTTGGACGCAAGGGCGAGGCCGCGCTTGGTCACCTCCGATTCGAGAGCGCCGCGCTCATGCCGCGTGGCCATCCAGGTCAACGCAAGGCTGGCTAGCACCAAGAGCGCCACGACCAAGGCGCTGAACTTCAGTTGGAGGGATCGCACAGAGTCTTAAGCGGGCAGATCCATGCGGATCTCCAGGATCTCGAGTTCTCGGGTTCCCTTGGGAACCCGGACCTGCACCATGGCGTCGATTTCCTTGCCCATCAACGCTTTCGCGATCGGCGAGGTGATGGAAATCAGCCCGTGATTCACGTCGGCTTCATCCTCGCCCACGATCCGGTAGGTGGTCTCCTCGCCGGAATCTGCGTCTGACAGCACGACGGTAGCTCCGAAGCTCACGCGGTCGGCGGTCTGGCCCTTTCCATCAATGACCTGGGCCCGAGCCAGCTTGTCGTCCAGCATCGCGATCCGGCCCTCGATGTGGCCCTGCTTGTCCTTGGCTGCGTGATACTCGGCGTTCTCGGACAGATCCCCGTGGGCACGGGCAATCTCGATTTCCTTGACGATTTTCGGCCGCTCGACGGCCTTGAGGTGCTTGAGCTCCTCTTGCATATGGGCATGGCCCTGCGGCGTCATCGGGACGCGGTCGCTCATACAAGCCCCAACTGGGAGGCGGAAATTCGCCCCATGGGTAATAAAAACGAAGGCGCCGACGGCGCAAAGGCCGGGGAGGGCGCGTCTCCAGGTCCAAGGCTAACCATCCCCCATGCAGCATGCCACGAAAATCACCCCCGAGGGGAGGCCGTTTCCGATCGGCTGGGCGCTGTTCTTGTATGCCGCTCTGATCGCTGCAGGACTGCTCTGGAGGGTGATCTTGGACGGCCCTGCTCTCGAACTCGCGCCCCGGGCGGGTTCGGCGACCTGGTCCCCAAGGTCATGGTCAAGGCTCGAGCAGGTCGGAGCGGGAGTCGGGGCGGGGCTGTCTCTGGTTGTCTTGAGCCGACTCTGGGTCGCTCGCTCGGCCTCGGGGCGAAAGCTCCGGGACGCTATGGCCGAGGTGGTGGCAGGCTTGACGCCCTGGGCGATCGCTGCACTGACCCTGGCCAGCAGTGTCGCGGAGGAGATCTTCTTCCGGGCTGCGCTCCAGGCCCACTTGGGTTGGGTCGTCGCAACGCTGGTCTTCGGGGCCGCGCATTTCGTGCCGACCCCGGGGCTCCGGGTCTGGTCCTTGTTCGCTTTGCTCGGTGGCGCTCTGTTCGGCCTCCTCTACGAATGGAGCGGGGGGTTGCTCGCGCCGATCGTCGCCCACGCCGTGGTGAACGGAATCAACCTGACCTGGCTCGCAGGCTTCGACGGCGAGAGCGCGGACCCATCCCTCACGGGCTAGCTGGGCTAGCTCCGAGGCGGCCGCTCAGGAATCGATCACCGCGATGGCATCGACCTCGATCGCCGCACCCAAGGGCAGGGCGGCGACGCCCACGGTGGCGCGGGCAGGCGTGGGTCCCTTAGCGAATTGACGGGCATAGACCTCGTTGACCCGCGGAAACAGTGACAGGTCCGTCAAATAGATCGTGGCCTTCAAGATTCGATCCATCGAGGAACCCCCGGCCTCGAGTACGGCTCGCAGATTCGAGAATACCCGCTCTGCCTGCTCCTCGATCTGGCCGCCGACGATCTCTCCCGTCGCGGGGTCGAGCGGAATCTGGCCGGATGCATAGAGAACGCCGCTGTGGGCAATTGCTTGCGAGTAGGGACCGACCGGCGCCGGAGCGGCCTCGGTGCGGATCTCGCGCCGTTCTTGATCCATCGGCTGTTTGGACACCTGGGTCTGCCTTAGGCGGGTTCGGCTTCCGGATCTTCTTCCAGGAGCTTGTCTTCCAACACGCGCAACAGATAGCCGACCAGCATCAGGTTGGGCAGGCGCTGGCCGGTCTGCCCCTTGAGGCCCTCGGCTTGAGAGAAGGACTCGCAGTAGCTGGTGAAGAACTCGAGGGTTTCGAGCGGGACATTCTTCGCGAGCATCTCGTTGACCTGATCGGTGCCGAGGTCGTCAAAGACCTCGGCAAACTCCCAGGCCAGCTCGGAATGGTTCATCGGTGGGGGGCTCCGCAATCGCGAGCCACGCAAACCGCGCCTCGGGACCCGATCCTGCCACCGCACATTTTCCTTGTCAACGCGGGAGGTTGCATGGTTTCGCAAAGCAGTTGGCAAAGCGGGCGCCCGCACGGCCCGTCCCTCACCGACGGTGTGGCGCGCAATCGGCAGCGAAATCAAAGTCCAAGCCGATCGACTTGCCGGTGCAACGTGCTCCCGGATGCGCAGTCTGTGCGCAGGGCGATGCGCTGTGATCGATGGACAAAAAAAGAAATCGTTCGCAGCCACGACACGCCGGGAGCGGCAGGGGGACGGGTCCCCGGCGGCCGGGTCGACCTTCCGGCACGAGTCACCCAGATGAGGGGCTCGCCGACCCAGACTTACGACCTCCGTTCGCGCCCGCAGCCAAGCTCGAAACCCGAATTGTCTAATGGCAGGCAAAGTGTCACATTCTTGCGGTCTGATTGTCCCACTCTCACCGGCCGGCCCCCCGTCGGCGTCAGGAGGTCCTCATGGCCCGAGAAGCCGTGATCGTTGACAGCGCTCGAACCGGACTCACGAAAGCCCACCGCGGCTCCTTCAACATGACCGAGCCGGTGGACTACACCGCCCACGTGCTCCGCGAAGTGGTGGCACGCCATCCGGGTCTGGATGCCGGAGAGGTCGAGGACGTGATCATTGGCTGTGGCATGCCGGAAGGCTGCCAGGGCATGAACACGGCCCGAATCGCCACCATGGCCGCTGGCTTCCCGAAGACGGTAGCCGCCACCACGGTCAACCGATTCTGCTCCTCTGGTTCCCAAGCCATCATGATGGCTGCCCACTCGATCCTGAACGAGGGTGCTGAAGTCGCCATCGGCGGCGGCGTCGAGACCATCACGATGATGCAGGACGGCACCCAGAACACCCACCGCCTGGCCAACAAGACCGCGGCCGAGCGCTTTCCCGGGCTCTACTTCCCGATGGGGGTCACCGCTGAAGTGGTCGCCGAGCGTTACAAGATCAGTCGCGAAGACCAGGATGCCTACGGCCTGCTGAGCCAGCAGCGCTATGCGGCGGCCATCGACGCGGGCAAGATCAAAGAAGACATCGCTCCGATGACCGTGACCCGTCGCGTCCAGAAAAAGGGCGAGGATCCTTACGAAGAGGAGTTCATCGTCGAGGCCGACGAGTGCAACCGTCCCCAGACTACCCTCGAAGCGCTGGCCAGCCTGAAGCCCGTGTTCAAGCCGGCCGAGGAGGGCGGCACCGTCACCGCCGGGAACGCTTCACAGCTTTCCGATGGTGCTTCCGCGACGCTCCTGATGAGCACCGACCGCGCCAAGAGCCTGGGCGTCGAGCCTCTCGGGTTCTATCGCGGGACCGCGGTGGCCGGCTGTGGGCCCGAAGAGATGGGGATCGGCCCGGTCTTTGCCGTTCCGAAGCTGCTCAAGCGTCACGGTCTGACGATGGATGACATCGACATCGTCGAGCTGAACGAGGCCTTCGCCAGCCAGCTCCTCTACTGCCAGCGCGAGCTCGAGATCCCGGACGAAAAGCTGAACCCGCTCGGCGGTTCGATCTCAATCGGGCATCCCTTTGGCATGACGGGGTCCCGCATGACCGGACAGCTCCTGCGCGAGTTGAAACGTACCGGGAAGCGCTACGGAATCGTCACGATGTGCATTGGTGGCGGCCAGGGCCTGGCTTCGCTGTTCGAGGCGGCTTAGCCCGGGCGGCCCGCGCATTCTAGAGACCTGGCTTGCCGAGGGGCTTCGATTCACGGTCTCGCGAATTCGAAGTCCCAAGGAAGGTTCGTGCAGCGAGGGGGCACCCACCGGACTGTTCGAACTTAGGCGCCATCGCGACTCCTGCGGTGGCGTCTTTCTTTTGGGCTGTCGTAGCATGCCGCATCACGTGTGTACGGGAGAAGGCTCATGGCTACCGCAATCGTCCTCGGAGTTGGGGCCAGCACCGGCGTTGGCGGCGCCCTCTGCCGGCGTTTCGCCCGCGAGGGCTTGCATGTCATCGTCGCCGGCCGAACTCCCGAGAAGATTGAGAAGGTGGCGGCCGAGCTGGTCGCCGCAGGGGGCGAGGCCACGCCGTGCTGCGTGGATGCCACGAGCTCCGAAGACATCGTCAGGCTCTTCGACGCCGCCGAAACGGTGGGGAGTGTCCCGGAGCTCGTCGTCTACAACGCGGGGAACAACCAGTTCAGTCCGCTCTTGGAGATGAGCGATGAGTTCTTCGAGAACCTCTGGCGGGTTTGCTGCTTCGGCGGTTTCCTGATGGGCCGGGAGGCTGCAAAGCGTATGGTCCCGGAAGGGGGCGGGAGTGTGCTCTTCACGGGGGCCACGGCCTCGATCCGGGCGCGGCCTCCTTTCACGGCCTTCGCTTCGGCCAAAGCGGCCCTGCGTGCAGTCGCCCACGGCATGGCCCGAGAGTTCGGCCCCGAAGGCCTGCACGTCGGCCACGTGGTGATCGATGGCGTGGTCGATGGGGACGTCGTCAACGGACGGATGCCGATGATCAAGGAACGCCTGGGCGCCGATGGGATGTTGCAGGTCGATGATATTGCCAGCGCCTTCTGGAGCCTGCACATCCAACCGCGGAGCGCATGGACGCTGGAACTGGACGTACGCCCCTACAAGGAGACGTTTTAGCCCTGCTCGAGAGCGGTGTGCCCTCCGATGAATGGCGGCACCGAGCTTCTGGGTGGAGCCCTCGACCTTCGGCAGCTGGACCGTAGGCATACGCCGTCAATGGGCCCTTCCGGCTGAGGGCAGGCGGGGCCCGAGACGGCGTCGGGAGAGAGTTGCCCTTCGCGAAAGCAAGCCATGGTCGGGGCGACTGGATTCGAACCAGCGACCTCTTCGTCCCGAACGAAGCGCGCTACCAAGCTGCGCTACGCCCCGACAGGCGGCTTTGCCACGGGCGTGAATATGACCGCTTCCTGGGGGCGCGACAAGGTGCGATGGGCCCTACCATCGGCCCGATTTGGATCCTCAGCCCTTCGCAGCCCTTCTCGCACTTGCTCTTGCCTCGATCTGGGTCTTTACCTTGTCTCGCCCAGAATGGGTGGTTGGCTATCCGAAGGCCGTCCTCGCCCTGATCGCGGGGCTTTGCCTGGTCGCGGCTTCGCCCTTGGTGCGCTTGGAGCCGCTGGGCCTGAACCTGCGAATCGATCCGAGCACGGAGCCGCTGCTGCCAGCGGGGGACCCGGCCCAAGTCGTCTACCGGGCGGCCGTGCGGAACTTCGGGGATGACGAGGTCTTCGTCATCGCGATGGAAGCGCCGGATCTCTTCACGACGGCCGGCCTTGAACGCCTGCGCCAGGTGACGGACGAGATTGCGCACCTCCCGGAGATCCGCACCGTCCAGAGCCTCACCGATGTGGTGGCCTTCCGTTATGACCTGGAAGGTGACTGGATCGAGGTGACGGACTTCATTGATGAGATCCCCACCGACCCGAAAGAGCTCGCTGACCTTCGCGCGGAGGCCGTGGTCGATCCACTCTATGAACGCACCCTGGTCTCCCAGGATGGAGGTGCGGCGGCGGTCAACGTGACCTTCCGCAAGATGACCGACGAGGATTTCATCAAGTCGAAGCTCGACGCTCGGATCCTGGAGATCGTCGAGCGCGCCAACGGCCCTGGCAGCCGCTTCTACATCGCGGGCCGGCCCCACGTGAAGAACCGAGTCTACGAGTTGATGGTGCGCGACATGGCCGTCCTGATTCCGGCGGCTCTCGCCGTCGTGGCGATCGGGTTGTTCATCGTGTTCGGAACCCGTCGGGGGGTGCTGTTGCCCATCGCCACGATCCTGATTGCGACGCTCTGGACCTTCGGCGCGATTGCCTACTTGGACCGTGCGCTGACGGTATTGACCACCCTGCTGGCCCCGATGCTCGCTGCGATCGGCAGCGTCTACGGGATTCACGCGGTGACCCGCTACGAAGAGGAAGTGGCCGAGGCCTCCACGCCCTATGAAGCGGCGTTGGCCAGCCTCGAGCACATGCGCCTCCCGGTTACTGTGGCGGGGTTGACCACCATGGTGGGTTTTGGGGCGCTGCTGATCACAGATGTCCCGGCGGTCTTCGAAGTGGGCTCGTTCGCCGTTCTGGGCGTGGGCGCGATCACCGTGTTGACCCTCTCGATGGTTCATGCGGCCTTGGCGTTGATGCCACTTCGGGGCGCGGGGGAATCGACGAAAATTGCCGCCGGCATCGCGGAGCGGCTCGATATCGCCCTTGAGCGTGTGGCCCGGCTCGCTGCCACTCGGGCCACGGTCTGGCTGCTGCTGTTTGGCGTGATCCTCGCCTCGTGTCTGGTGGCCATCCCGCGGATCGTGATCGATACCGACTATCTGAGCTTCTTCGATGAGGAAGCACCGGTGCGGCGAGACTTCGAGGCTGTGAACCGCCTGTTGGCCGGCGCGGTTCCGCTCTACGTCTCCTTCGAAAGCGGCGACCGGGGCGGCGCCTTTCGAGAGCCGTCGGTACTGCGGGAGATCGAGAAGCTGCAGGCGCGCGCCTCCGAGATCCCGGACGTGGGACGCACGCTTTCGATGGTCGACACGGTGCGCGTCATGAATCGGGCGATGGCGAAGGACGATCCCGCCTTCGAGCGGATCCCTGACGACCGTGGCGGCGCCGCCGAGCTCTTGTTCATGGCGCCCAAGGGGCATCTCGACAAGTACGCCAACGTGAATCACAGCCGTGCCAACGTGATGGTTCGGACGGGCGCCGTCGGTACGGCTCGGGTGCGTGCGGTCACCGAGGAGCTGGAGGCTGTGGTCGCAGACCTTGTGCTTCCGGACGACGTGACTGCCACGGTTACCGGAAATGCCTTGCTTCTGTCGCGCAGCGCCGACGGCATTGCCAGCGGGCAGCCTCTCACGGTCGGACTGGCGGCGCTCGCAAACCTTTTCTTGGTGGCAATCGCCTTCCGCTCGGTGCGGCTGGGTCTCGTCGCCATGCTACCCAACCTGGTTCCCGTGGCGATCTACTTCGGGATTCTCGGTTTTGGAGCCGCACCGCTCTCGCTGCCGACCAGCCTGATCGGAAGCGTTGCCCTGGGCATTGCCATCGATGACACGGTGCACTTCCTCGTCCGCTACGGAACCGAACGTAGACGCGGCGCATCTCCGGAGGAGGCCGCCGCGGTATGCGGCCGCCGAATCGGGCGACCCATCGCGATCACCTCCGTGATGCTGATGGCCGGTTTCCTGGTGGTCGCGTTGTCCGGGTTCGCGACCCTTCGTCAGTTCGGCGTGCTGTCGGCCATGACGATGGGCATCTGCCTGGTCAACGACCTGGTGCTGCTTCCCTCCTTGCTGGTGCGCACACGGGCCTGAGGGGGCTACGTGCCACGAGCTCGATACACGGAGATCCACAGGGGGAAATACCGCGCTGCGGTCGTGGGCACCCCGTGTCGGCTGCCGGCCGTCGATCTCCAGCAAAGCCAGGGTGGCCGGTCGTCAGTCCCGCCAATGCGGGACCCGTTCGACGTGCGACTGCAGTCCCTCGTCCGGCTGCGGTCCCGAGTCCCTTTAGTCCCCGGTCCCCTTAGTGCCTAGTGGGATTCCAAACGCGAGAGGTCGAAGGTCTTCCTCTTCAGCTTGGGATTCGGCTCGATGTCCTTCACCGAGAGCGTGGTGAAGGTGTCGAGCTGGACGTTGCGCATGGTCAGCTCCATGGGCATCCAAACCCCTTCGATCTCCTGGACCTTGTCCGCGGGCACCGACAGGTTCTTGATCTCGATGTCCTTGTCGTCCCAGTAGAGGGTCAAGAGCGGAACGCAGTGCTCCTTCTCGACATGGACCATGAACCTCGAGTAGTCGGAGTCGGCGTGCTCCTTCGGGATCACCTCGACGACATACACCGGCGTCCCCTCATGCACCTTGTCGGGGAGCCGGGAGTAGTCTCCATCCTCGATCTCTCGGGGCACCACATCTTCGAAGGTGAAGTCAGTGCCGAAGACCGCCTCGCGACGAAGATTGACCCGCCGCACGCGACGGGATGCGGCCAGATACACGAATTGGTCATTCTTCCGGGCGTTGTTGTTCTGGATCAGATAGCCCGAGAAGCGCAAATCGAAGGGATCGAGGTACTTGACCAAGGTCCGCGAAAGGACTTTCTCGTCTTCGTCCCGAAAGCTGCGCCAGGTCATGCGCAACTTCGAAGTCTGGGTCGAGCCTCCGCGGTCGCCGGAGAGCAGCGAAGACTGCTGCACATAGGACTGGAACCGGTTGTCCAGAACGCACTGGTAGATTTCTCGACCGGTGAGTTTGTTCTGAGGGGCCTGGGCGTCCTCGCCTCCTGCAGGGTTTGCAACAGCCGCAGCCGGCGCGTCTGCGGCCGCCGGAGGCATGGCCTCTGCCGACCCCTCCGCACCATGGACGGCTGGCGCCAGGACGAGCATGAGTAGAAGGCTGGCCCCGAGGGCCCCTTGGTGGACGGCGCGCATGTCTTTCCCTTTTTCGAAACCCGCGTACGGAGCCTAGCTGAACCCCAGGGCCACTTGCAGCCCAGTCTCCCGTCGAAGCGGGAGAGCCGGTCCTGTGCCCCCCATCGGACCGGTCGTGCGGGCAACGGCTGGCCATGACCTCCTGGTCGTTAGCCTTGACGGACCTTCGTGGGCAATGCCTACGCGCCGAGGCAGGGGGCCACCCTCCGACGCTGGGCCCGGCCGGACGGAGCCCGCCCGGCAAAGCGCCACGGCTGCGAGGTTGGTCTTCCGGGGCCGAGACGGTTTGGGCCGAGCCTTGCACCTTCGGAGAGCACCGAGCGGCGTCTGGCTTCGAGCCGAATCTCGGAAGGGCCTCTAGCTACGCCCCGTCTCGGCCTCTTTGCGCAGGCTCTCGATCATCGCGCCGTAGTCGTCCCCGCGGAAGATGGCGGTACCCGCCACGAAGGCGTTGACCCCCGCAGCGGCGGCCGCGGCGATGGTGTTCATCGAGATGCCGCCATCGATCTCGATCTCAAGGGTGGGATTTCGCTCGTCCGCCCAGGCGCGGATCTGTCGGGCCTTTTGCAAGACCGACGGAATGAAAGACTGTCCGCCAAAGCCCGGGTTCACGCTCATGATCAGCACCTGATCCGTGTTCTCAATGATGGGTTCCACGGAAGACGCCGGTGTGCCCGGATTCAAGACCACGCAGGACGCCGCGCCGAGCTCCTTGATCTGCGCCAGCGTGCGGTGAAGATGCGGACAGGTCTCGACGTGCACGCCCACTCGATCCGCCCCGGCGGCTACGTAGTCTGGAATCGATCGTTCGGGCGCTTCGATCATAAGGTGTACGTCCAAGGGCTTCTTGGTGGCTCTTCGAACCGCCTCGACCACCGGCGGCCCGATGGTGAGATTCGGCACGAAGTGGCCGTCCATCACATCGACGTGGATCCAGTCGGCCCCCGCACGGTCGATGGCACCGACTTCGTCTGCCAGGCGGCCGAAGTCGGCGGCAAGAATAGAGGGTGCAATACGAATCGGAAGAGGGGCACTCACAGTGAGTCTCCGGTGGCGTGGTGGGGGGTGCTCACGAGTTGGCTCCTGGGACGTCCAAGGGATCGTCACTCATGCTTTGCGATGCAGCCGGACTGCGTAGAAGCCGTCGGTATCGTGACGATGGGGCCAGGTCCGTAGCGATCCGTCGGCTTGCAATAAGGGATGGAGCGCCATCGGCGCCCACTCGCGGGGTGCGAAGGCGAAGTCTTCCTGCTGGTCCAGGAATCCTGCCACGATCTGCTCGTTCTCTTCCGCGCGCAGGGTGCAGGTGCTGTAGACCAACGCCCCTCCAGGCCGCACGGCTTCCGCGGCACGGGCGAGCAGGGCCCGCTGCACCACGGCTAGTCGCGCGACCGCTTCGTTGTCGAAGCGCCAGCGAGCATCCGGATTCCGTCGCAAGGTGCCAAGGCCGGAACAAGGGGCATCGACCAGGACCCGGTCGTAGGGAGGTGCCTCGGGGAAGGGTTGGGTCGCGTCGAACTCTCGCACGGCCAAATTGTCGAGGCCGAGTCGGCGGGCGTTGCGCGTGACGAGGGCCAGCCGCCGGCCGTGTCGATCCCACGCGTCTACCCGGCCTTGCCCACCCATCCGTTCCGCAATCGCGCAGGCCTTCGAACCTGGCGCGGCACAGGTGTCGAGAATTCGCTCACCAGGCTGCGGGTCCAACAGGTCGACGACGAGTTGCGATGCCTCGTCCTGGATCGAGAAACGGCCCTCCATGAAGGCCGGGTCATGGGCCGGGAAGCCGAGGTGCCCGAGCCGGATCCCGTCTGCCGCGAAACGACACGCACTCAGCTCGGGAATGCGCTCGAGCAGCTCTTCCATGAGTGCGTCTCGACTGACCCGCGTCCGGTTGACCCGTGCGATCATCGGCGGGATCCGGTTCGAGGCACTGGCCAAAGCGGCGGCTTCGGTGGGGCCGAGTTCGTCGATCCAGGGCTGCGCGATCTCGGCTGGGATCGAGAGCGCATCCATGAGATGGGCCAAGGGATCCTCTTCGAGACTCGGGAGTTCGATGGCCTCGTGGCCACGGGCCAGGCTGCGAAGCACCCCGTTGACCAATCCGGCCGCGCGAGAGACACCCAAGGCGCGGGCGCAACGCACGGTTTGGTCCACCGCGGCGGAATCCGGCACCCCCCCCTCGAATACGATTTGGTAGGCGCCAACTCGCAACAGGGTAAGCACCAACGCTTCGAGACGTTCCGGAGGGCGGTCGAGCACGGGGCGGAGCAAGGCGTCCAGGTGGCCCCGCCAACGCAATGTGCCGTAGACAAGCTCTGTGACGAAGGCGCGATCTCGCGGTATCAGGTCGCTGCGGTTCAGGGCGGCGCCGAGAGCGAGATCCGCGTAGGCACCTGCACGCTCGACTCGTTCGAGGACACGCACCGCCACGATGCGCGCCTGGGTCGGCGTCGCATTCCGGGGCGGCCCTGCCGACGGCACGACCCGACCCCGCCGACGTCGCGGCTGGCTGCCAGTCACGGGGCACCCTCCGGGGCCGGCGGTCCTGTCGGTGAAGCAGAAGGTGCCCTGCCGAGGCCGTCGAACCTTTCGGAACCCGAGCGCGGACCAAAGGCGGCCGCGGTGCCCATCCCGGTCCGTCGGATCTTGCTCATGGCACTCCCCATGTCGGTCAGTCCAACCTGGCTCATGCTGCACTCCCCACGTCTTCTCCTAGGCGGGCTCCCTCTTTGATGGCGCGGCCACGAAGAAAAGTCGCTGTGTCCATCGGCCGACCGCCCGCACGTTGCAAGATTTGCGGACGCAGCCAACCCTTGCCCGTTGCAACCGCGAAGCCTTCCTCCAGCAATCGCACGGTACCGGGATGCGCATCAGAGTCTTCTTCTGTCGAAGCGGCCGCGAGAATGCGCAGGGGTTGGCCCTCCTCTTCCGTGAAGGCCCCGGGTTTGGGAGCCATCGCTCGGATTCGAAGAACGAGGGCTTCAGCGGAGTCGCTCCAGCAAAGGCGAGCATCCTCCCGTTCGATCTTCGGGGCGAGCGTGGCAAGGCTGTGATCCTGTTCCTGCCAGCGGACTCGGTCAGCAGCGATCTCTTCCAAGGCTTCGGCGATGGCAACCGCTGTCAGTGCGGCGACGCGCTCGGTCAGCTCGCCGCAGGTCTCGCCTTCACCAATGCGGGTGCGCTTGGTGGCTGCCACGGCACCTGCATCCATCTCCTTCTCGACGCGCATCACGGACACGCCCGTTTCCTGGTCGCCAGCGAGGATGGCGTGGGCAATCGGAGCGGCCCCGCGATGTCGAGGAAGAAGGCTGGCGTGTCCATTGATCAGATAGCCGCGGCTCGGCAGCTCGCGGATCTTCTTAGGAAGGAACTGGCCAAAGGCCACGACCACGCCCAGGTCCGGGCGGGTGTCGCGCAGCGCCTCGGCGACGTTTTCGGCGCCCACCTTCTCTGGACGGAAGAGCGGCAGGCCGGCCGCTTCCGCGCAGGCGGAGACAGGGGAGGGCGACGT